>JAOBAY020036712.1:0-23844 GCA_025331085.2 Zoanthus sociatus
TGAGTGAAGCTTATTACAAATAAATTTAATAAAAGGTCACCACCTTAAAATACAATAAGTTATTATAGTCTTTTAAAAATGTTGAGTAAAAACCAACACATATCACAGCGAGCACAGTTAAAACAAAACATTTATAACAAACTTTGAAATTCGGTCCTGGATCTCTTCGTATTTTAATTACCCACTCCGCTCTTCTTTTTTCCGCTGTAGGGAAGGCATGAAATGAAATATTTTTCTTGTACCGTGAGTCGCTTTTACACAATGGCACACAACGCGAAGCCGCCATCTTGCATATTTGCGCCGTTAGCCTCGTTTTCAAGCAAAGATGGCGGAAGCGTGAGAAGAGAGTATTAACAACAAATGAGTATAAAAAACTTTACATTTGAAACAATAGTAACGAGTAGCTATGTAACAACAATGCTTATAATAACAAAGATGGCCTTGAAATACTTAGTTGGAGGGTGTGTTTTTTCTGATTGAGAAACATTTGAGTATGAATTTGGCTAAATAGAATGATGCCTTTTTTCGGGGCTTGAAAGAATGTTAGATATAAAGCTATTGTTAGGTTAAGGTATCTGAATAACGGATTTTAGTTATTTAAAATTTATATCTCTGAGATTCGCGTAAAGTTTGCAAGAGAAAAGTAAGAGTTGCTCATCTAATACTTCATTTTGGTCGCAGTATTTGCAGATTCTTTCTTCGCGAGTTAATTTTGGATTAAAATATCTCCCGGATTCGACCAAAAGGGAATGGTTATTGGTTCTTAATTTAATTTAGTATTTAATTTAGTTCTTTATTTAGTTAGTTCTATAATTACTTTAATGTATTTTAAAATCATGGTCTTTCCAGATTGCCGTGAGGTCCTCTAAGGAAGTTCAAACTCTGGTTGTGTGGGTGAGGAGAGAAGAACATGCTGCTACAATCTGTAAAGATAACAATGGCGACACTTTGCTTGGCCCAGTCATCAAACTTCAGCGCGATGAGGTAGTAACGGACGATATAACACAAGCAAAGGTTGGTTGTTATTCTTATAGAATAATTCGGTTTATTATATAAAATCCAGGGCTCCGGTACTTGTTCAAAAGCCGATCAGTTAATGCTAATTTACCCAGGATTAAATTGTTAATCCGCATTCTTGTTTCCAAATTTACAAGGAAATATTTGAGCAGTAATCTGGGGATTAACAAGGTTTGTTTTTTTAAAATTCAAACAGAGCAGCCGGACCAGCACTCAGAGTCCTAAAGTAATTGAGGATGAGGTGCAGCCTCTGCTCTAACATCTGCAAATCGTCAAACTTTCGCGTTTTCTCGGATAAGGACGTTAAAACGCAGGCCCTGGGAGACACATCTGTGTTTATATGTATGTATCTTGTCATATGAAAGGTCTCCGTCCACCTTAAAAGGGTAAAGATGCTGTCCGCAATTAGCAGGCCTTTAGTCAGCTAAATAAGACTTAACACCAGAGAAGAAATTTTCCCTACCCTGAGGTTAAATATTAACAAGGAAAGGGAGTATAAAACTGGTTCGATATCTTGCAATATGAATCAGTTTTATTTTCACTTTTATGTTCTTAGTGTTTTCGCGCGCTTTTTTTAAAGTACTTGTAAAGATTTCATATAATAAACCGAAAATTGCACGGATGATTGGAGAAAAGAAATTCCCCTTTGAGCCTAGACTAATTAGTCTGCACGGTTACTTTGCTCATTGTTTGAAACTAAATAAGTAATCACATTATAAATTGGGCCACTGTTGATAACTTTAGAAACAAACAATGTAAATAATGACACACTTAATCCGTGTTTTCTGTTTTAGGTCATTCATTACAAGTTCCAAGTCGACCTAGACTCAGTGTATGATGGGAAATATGAGCCCGTATACAAACTGGCCAGGGTTGAAACGAGTGAAAGAAACAAGTTTCAGCTCGTTGCACAGGCTGTGTTTACTGACCAGGAGTACAGCGAAAGGATTAACTCTGACGCATTCCTAGTGAGAACGCAGAGATGTGAAAATGAAAGTAGGTTTAAACTGCTGCTGTATAAAGAATATCAACTATGTTGCTTTTGTCAGAACTTAATTTCGGAATTGTGAATGATTTTGTATTTCATATTTCAAGTTAAAAAGAAATATCTACAAATACGAGCGTTTGCGTTTTGTGTTTCGCTTGCTTTATTGTTCTATTTCTATTGGATAAACGGCTCTCCTGTGTATTTCACAGAACCAATTATTGCACCTTGGAGTTCCTGCCCGTCATCTTACAAACGGGTAGCTTTGAGTTCCAGTCCACCAATCGTTTCCGAGCCGGACAGTAGCGTTGCTCCTGAGGGTCAGTTACTTATAGTTGCTTATATACTTTTCCGTTATTGGTTAATCTCTCCTGACGTAACTATTTACCTTCAACTTCATCAGCCCATGACTTTACAAAAAACGGAGATAGACAGAATTTTTGTTTAAAACTTAATAAGGTTTGTCAGACAAAAAACGCAAAACCTTCTAGGTCCTTATGTGTAAAGCTTCTGAAAAAACATTGGTGTTTGAAAAATTTGCAAAAAACTGTTCAAGAGATCATACAGTAAAACTCTCTCTACTTCGGCGCAAGAGTATTTAACACTTAGAATTTGGTATTCACGGTTGAATTTTTTGTTTTCAAAAAACTTCATGCAGTGTTTATAGAATGTTTATGCATATTTGTGGGGCGGGCATGGTTGGCGCAGTGGGTAAGATTTCTGCCTTCCAACCCCAGGGTCCCCAGTTCGATCCCTGGCTTTGCCGAGATATGAATATTTATGGACTTTTTTTTCTGCCTAAGCCAACTCAGCTTTCCATCCTTCCAGGGTATATGAATGAGTACCAGCATCTGCTGGGAGCTAACTTGCGATGGATTAGTTTCCCGTCAAGGGGAAACACTACAAAAGTGGTCCATGGGCCACTTGGCTTGTAAAGGTTTAGCTTAGCTCTTGTGTTATCTCATCAAAAACGTCCGAGAGTTCGCTATGAGAACCAAACTGGTAGTTATTAATCTTCAGGATTTCGCCTGAAACTTGGTAGTTGTTAAAAACATCGCCTAAAACACTATCGCACGTGTTAAGTTATATGGTTAAGTTATATGGTTAAATTATATGATTAAGCTATATGGTAAATAAATGTGGCAGATGTAATTCCTCTGAGTTAACCTTTTCCACTGGAATTACTAACTGAATGTTTAAAGTAGTATTACATCTAGGTTAATTATACTTAAGAAATGTGTGTATATGTTTATATATTATTATAGATTAACAATTTTTGTAGTACTTAAGTCAGTTTACATTTATATAGTTATGTAGTTCCCGTTGATGCATTTTTCTTTAGTATATATTGTTTTACATAGAAGTAGTAAAAACACTTTTAATATAAGCAAATAGTTTTTTAACGTTCAAGTACAGAAGTTATTATATTAAATATTTTACCAAGTTTTCTTCTAAAACAGACTCACCGAATATCCTTGATCAATATTCGAGGGACTCTCCATGTTCAGGTATTGACTATTGTAGTTCAAGTTTATTTTTCCTGCAAAGATGGATTTGTTGTAAATTTAGAAATACAACCAGATAACATATTGATAAAAAATATAAAAAACATAAAACAATCAAATTATCTGAAATCAAACATTAATTAATTGATTCATTGACTTCAATTGAATCCCACGCAAATGAATGGCCTGTTTTTTGAACGTGTTCCACTAGCGCAGAGTTTTTACTTTCCAAGTTAGATTTCTTATTGTCATGGGGTACAGTAGTGCATAACATTAAGGTTGAAACATTGAAAACAAAACTTGAAATGATAGGAGCTATAACCAGGCTTTTTCCATATCCAACTGCTTTAACGGATTTACCGAAAGAAAAAAGAAAGAAATGAAGGAAGATAGGAAAGAAACAAATTAAGGAAAATAGGAGAGAAAGTAGAAAAATAGATAGGAAGGAAGGAAGACAGAAAGACAGGAATAAGAAAGGAAGGACGGAAAAAAGGAAGGAAGGAAATAAAGAAGGAAGGAAGGCAGGAAGGAAGGAAGGAAGGAAGGGAGGAAAGAAGAAGGGAGGAAGGAAGGAAGGAAGGAAGGAAGGGAGGAAGGAAGGGAGGAAAAAAGAAAGAAAGAAAAGAAGGAAGGAAGGGAGGAAGGGAGGGAGGGAGGGAGGAAGCAGGCCAGGAAGAGAGGAAGGAAAAAGGAAGAAAGGAAGAAAACATAGCACTAAAAAGGCCTTTACCTATTTTTTGTGATAGCCTCAAGCAGAGACCATTTAATTGTTAAGCATCTTGACGCACAAAGAGCAAACATAGACGAGTTGAACGTCACTTACATCAACACTCGCCGAGGAGACATTGCGTATCACGTTGAACTCAACGGCTCATACTCGTACAAAAAACTTGAGGAGGGACAGGTAGTTGCATTTCTCGCTGCACCAGGAGGACACACAGTCATCGAGCCTCTGACAACAAAAAATGCATCACAAGCTGTACTAGCTGGTGTGATTACAAGATCTGCATGGGTGCAGTGCGAATCGCCAAAGGAAAATAAAAAAGGTATTTTTTAAAAAAACTAGAAAAAAACCTGTCAAGTTTTTTATATGTATATGGTCAAACACAAACTCGACTAGTCTTAGATTGCCTTCTACAGCGATTCACATACATTCATATATTCAGTATATTCAGAATGCTTTCAGTAGGACAGACAGACTACACAACATTGGTATCACCAGCCCTACGCTTTGCGATAGGTGTTCGTGGGCATAATAAAAGGTGGATTTAACAAAAGCGACGGTCCAACCATCTGTAGATATTAAAGCAAAGGCAGCATCTTTTTCTTCAATATTTTATGATACTGAGTGTTTGTCCGGGCCGGGAATCGAACCCGAACCTCCCGCACAATAGACTTGCACCTTACCAACTATAAGGGGTTTAATTGCTTACTACACATCGTTTATTTATTAAGACGTTGAGAAACGATGTTTATAAGTTAAAAATGTATTTGTTATAAACGTTTCTTTTTATAAAATACGTTAATGGTGATTGATTCTTTTAAGACATTATGCCTCGTTCCCAAAGATCTACTTTAGTCTGCCATCGCGATCTGCGACCTCGCCCTGAATCGCTCATTGAGAAGTTAAACTACGGTTTGACAGGAAAATCCTGTAGAAATTCACATGGCCAAACTATGTTTCAAAAGAAACGACATTTTAGATCTGAAAAGACCTCCGATCTCAAATATGTGAAATATAGATATAATTTTAAAATAAATATGATTTCAATGTCAGCCAACAAAATATTATAGTGCTCTTACAAAAATATATTTTTCATTTTAAAAACAAGAAACATTTAATAAGAGTATCGGCGGTGATCCTAGGTATTAGATAGGGAAATTTAGAAATATTTAAGCTAGGTCAGCCTTCTCGACTACTGCCACAGAAACATGGTCTGACTGCAGTAGTTTCCAACGTATCGCGAACAAGTTGTTGCTTCTGAAAGAGTTAGTAATATTTGATACCAAATGATAATGGTTGTGTCGATGTTTGACTTAGATTTTGTGTCAATCATAAAATAAAAACACCTTTTTGTGACGTCTAAGGCCTTCCGGACCATGCAGAGAGCTTCCATTCGTGTGGCAGATTGTGGCTTGCTTTTACAGACCCTTACAGTTCTTATGGAAACCTTATGTGTGGTTTACAATGTTCATTTTCTCAAAGGTAAAACGGATATCGTGTGTGTAATCGGGATGGTTCCTGTCAACATTGTGGGCACCGTGCGAACTGGAGACCGAGTGTACTCGTCAGGCGAAAACCCCGGATGTGGTATTCCAGAGTCCCATCTTCCCCTGGGCTATTCGTTTACAAGCAGGTAAATAACTGGGGATCAAGCGTGATTTTTTTGGTTCAGGGCAGAAAGATAACAGGAATAAGAAAATAAATCTCTGATAAAAGTAACTTTTAACAATTCCCACTTCCTGCCACGGTTTTCCCATTTCGTTTTTTATTTTTACAAAGCTGTTTTTAGACACTAATTCAGATCAACACCTTAAATTTGGATGTTTCTCGTTATCTTTGGCGCAATATGAATCAAGCCTTGGTCTCCGATGAGCTACTTAATGATCTTCAACAAAAATTAAAAAACTGAAGACCCGGTCACTAGTAAAAAACAACCTAGAAAACCTGAAAGTACAATGCAGCTTTCAAAATTTGTAATTTTTTGAAAGATGTTTTTAAAAACGCGTAATTCAATCATCCTAAAAATAAGGCTGGATGTTGCATTTGCGTAGTGTAACACTTGATGTTTGGAGCATTGAAGTGTTTGCCCTTAGCCCCCAGAGCTACACCCTTCGCCCCCCAAATTATAGCCCTCAGTCCCCAAAGCTACAGCCGTTAGACCCCAGATTTACAGCTCTAAGCTCCCAGAGCAATTTGCGATAGCCCAATAGCTACAGTTCAATAGCTGTCAGAGTTACAGTTCTCAGTTCTCTCATGTAATACAAAGTCTTGATGTTTTCCATCTGAATTGCCTTATACTAGGAGCCACACCTTACTGGGGATGGCAATGGAGAGCAAGACACCACGGAGTGCTCATCAGACGGAGTCAATGCTTGTCAAGTGTTTTGTCTGCATTGTGCTTGGGATTAACAATCAGCAACTCAACAAAGAAGTAGAGAATGTAATGGAAAGCATGGAGATGGACATCAGTGTCAAGATTCTCAAGAGTTCAAAAAAGAACTGGCGGCGTGAGTCAATAGAGTTATTTTCTACTGGGTCTAATCAGTTTTGCTTGGTTATGTATTGTCTTGTATTGTGCTAAACTGATGACGTAACAAAAATTTGATTTATGAAATCACGTAACAAAAATTTGATTTGTGAAGTCACTAATTTGGTTGTAATATGCAGACAATTTAGTGTGATTATTGTTAGTCGATCAGTTTTACCATGAGCCTATGGCTCGGGAGAATGGACGATCATGCACTGTGTAACCAATTTTAAATAAATCATTGATGTTATTTTTATCATTATCATTATCATTCTTCTTCTTCTTTTTCTTCTGCTTCTTCTTATTATTATTCAGAAGGAACAAGATAAAAAGTGCTTCCATGGCAAAATTTAGCATCTTAGTATCCACCAATCAGGGATGAGATATTGCCGCGGTTATGCTCTGATAACTCCAAACCTTTTTTTAAGTTAGTTTAACTAACGTAAGAACTCAGAATGTCAGGAACCAATCAAATTGCAGGAATTAACAGTGATTTCAGAATGGATATAATTAAGGGTTTTAATCAAATTTAAACAAAATTTGAATTGGATTGGAACGGTCGGAAAAGATGGACGGCAGAGCTCTGCGGATGAAAAACGCCAAAAAGAAATACTGAAAAGGACTCCACTGAGAACTGGAAATTCAACCAAATTATCAAACCGAACCTTTATTAAACTGATTTACATTGACATGATGGTAACGATACACTGTAGGTCTACCTGCATCAGCATCGAAAATCAGATCTGAAACGTGTTCTATTGGGAGTTTTAACCAACATAACCAAAATTTAATCAGGCTGAAATTGTAGAAACTATAGACAGTAGGGCTATCTGCATTACAAACAAAAAACAGTTACCGAAAAAATGCTATCTGGAGTTTTAACCTGTTAACTATAAATGAATTATCCTGAAGTAACTGGAGACGACGGGCAACAGGGCTTCTCGAATCATCAAATGTAGTCGGTCAAAATGTGTCTTATTAAGAACTTTTATTCTTGTTTGTTTTCGTGGTTATATACCGTGAGTGACTGGTAATGACTCTCGAACAAGGTAAAAAAGTAGAATTTTTCATACTTATGTCTAGTCATTAGAATACCTAAATCCTGAGAACTTAAACGCAAATTTAACTTAGAAACAAGTCTCCTAGACTGGTAGAAAATGGAATTGGAGGCACCAAAACAAACCAACCTCGCAAAGTAGGCTGGAATTTTTTAAAAAATAGCTATTGTTGCCCCAAATTTTATTCAAATAAGAAAGTCCCAGCTATAACTTACTTCTACACCTACGGAGTTTCCTCGAGTCAAAAAGTGCAAATTGTTCATTTATTTGCGGATAAATGGAGCGAAGCGGAATGTATCAGAGCTGATAGATGTTGTTCTGAATTTCCCTAAGACCAAAGGTGTGTGAGTTTGAGTGTATGTTAATGTGATTTATATTAGTTCCTTAAGACCAAGAGTGTGTGAGTTTGAGTGCGTGTTAAGTGAACGAAGCCGGGAATGTGTAATTTATATCAGTTCTCCAAGACCAAAAGTTTGTGAGTTTGAGTGTATGTTAGGTGAACGAAGCCGTGAATGTGGCATGACAGACACTCACACACAAACACAGATATATCCCCGACGGCCTACGGTTTAACGTCCTTATCCTAGAAGACGTAAAACCACTTTCTCCTCAATTATTTTAAGATCCTGCGTGCTGGTCCGGCCGAGAATCGAACCCGAGCCCCCCGCACGATAGACTGGCACCTTACCAATTAGGCTAACCAGGCGGCGGTGATGATAGTAGTAATAATAATAATTATAGTATGAATGTATAATGCAACATTGCCGGCTCCCACATATCCAATTCTTTTTTAAAGCAATGCATTATACTGCGGTTCAGTTCGCCAGCAGCATTTGCAGAATTTGCAGTTTGGTGATAACTGACAATTTTCAACAGATTTGGGTATTTTAAACTAATCTAAAAAAGTTATTGCCAAGTATTTGATTCTAATGTGTTCAACTCGACTTCTATTGAACCCTGAGTTTGCCAAAGATTTCTACCAAAGATGTACAAAACATTCCTCAAGATCAAACGAGAGTAAAGGATATCACGAGAACGAAGCCAAGATCAAAATATGCCGTTTTCAGTTTGCAGTTTCTAAATTGCCTTATTTTCAATTGTCTCCTATTTTGTGAGTAGTTAAATATTATTACTTAAATCATATGTGGAAGTAATACTTAAAGCAGTGAGCGCTTGGCTTAGAAATACAAAGAAAAATCATTACTTTTGCTGTAAAACTGAAGTTTAAACATAAACATTAACACTTAATGAGAACTCCCCAAACGGGCTTTTCAGTGTCACATCAAAATCCCCCCTTCTTCTCCCAGTTAAGAATCACAGCTGGTAGGAGGCAAACCAGTTGGCTATTTACAAGCGTGGTGAATTTGTCACTGGGATCACCGAGGACAAATTCATTCAGTAGTCCGAGTCGGGGATTCGAACCCGGGTCTTCCACATTCAATAAAATCCCCAACTCTGACCACCGAGCCACGCTGCCTCCACAAGTTCATACAAGATATTGCCTATACGCGCAATACGACATTTTTACACAACATATATATTCATTCTGATTACCATACCATCGGGCTATAAGGAAAACACAAATACAGATTTTAATTACCAAAATGAAAACATAAACTTTAGTATTGGAACTGACTCGAACGATAACAAATTTTCATGCAAAACAAAGGATGAATTTCAGACGCAAGACGGGTCGCATGGCAAATACAGATGCGCAAGTCATAACAGAAAAAGAAGCAGTTGATAAACAAAATTTAAAACACAAACATTAAACTGTGAAGGTCCTAATGAGAACATGAAAGATTTTCGTGTTTTTTCCGTTAGGTATAACGGCAGTACGAAACTACTTTGGTACTTTACTCTAGCTCGTTTTCTTGATTTTCTGTAGTTCGAATACAGCAACAGAAGTTACTCTTAATCATAATAGATTTTTACGGAAATCAACTACTAAAACTAAAAGATAAAAATTAGCTTTATCTAATAAATGTTTGATGATACCCATTTTACAATAGTTGCATTTTACGGAATTTTTCATACACTTTCACTAGACACAGTTCGTAATTTTGTTTGTAAGAAAAGCAGGCCACCCTGGAATAGTCAAACGATTACTACATTTTGCAAGTTTTGATTCAAAAGTAAATATACCTTAAGAATTGTCATTCTAAGCACGTTTCCACAGCTGGCCTTAGTTTAGTTGCTCCAACTAGTGCAGACTTTTTAGAGCTCACTACGGTTTGCTGGTGAACGTGACGTTTTTCCATGTTTCCTGAAGCATCGCTACTTTGCATTTCGCGTCAAAAACATAAAGTAGTGAAGGAAATTCAAGAGAATTTACCACCAGTAAAATTGAAGAGAATTGAACAAAAGGATATAACCTTGTTTTTATAACAAGCCCAGAAACGGCTGTGCAAATACAATGAAAATTCTTTGGCACAAACAAGTAAAGAAAAACACCTTAGCGAATTTGCATACAAAGTTTGGTCGCCCTAAATAAGTAAATTTGTCATCGGATTTCTGCTATAATGGTCGGTTCAGCGATCAAAATATAGTCCCCATAAATAATACACTTTAGAAAAAGTCGACAACTCAAGTTTTCATTTGATGAATAATTTTTTTTTAAGTAAACCGTTAAATCGAATGATAGACTTTTGATCAACTAGAGTTATTGGAAAAATTATTGCGTTTCACCTGCTAGGTATTGAATATAATACCTGCTCAGATATAGATTTCTTAGGGAACCTTCAAAAACAGTCTAACCACATTTTCTGATTAAATTAAATGGTCCCTAAACCTACAACTATAGTGTTAGGGATTGATACTAAAAAAGCTTTAAAAATGGAAAAAAAGTGGAGAACACCTCAATTCTAAGTTAATAAAGAGCTAAATTTAAAACTGCAATGTCAAATCAACATTCAAGAAAGAAAGAATATGCAAATCGAAAGGGACACACGATAACAGTCCAGGATTGCGTAAATGACAATAATTATTACGTTTCTGTATTTCTATAAATACTTTTGATTGAATAGAAAATTTCAAGCCACAGAAGAGAAGTTTTCTGCAGAATATAATTGATTTGTTTCTTTGCTGCATTGCAAACTGACCATATAATGAAAGTCTTTCATTTAGATAGACCAAATTAACTTACTTGTATAAAATTTCTCCCCGGTAAAACATCGCTGAAAGTTCTTCGTTTGATTTAATGTCTTGCTCTTCAAGTGATTTATATGAGGGTTAAAAATTCTTCTATCTAGAAATAAGCGATTTCCCCCCCTCATTTGCGAATCCACTGGCTTGGAAATCTCTTTGTACTGTGTTTCATTGTTCGTCCTTCTGACGGCTAATATTTAATTGCCATAAAAAAAATTGTAGATATTTTAAAAACCCATAAGTCATAGTCACCAAGACTATAATTTCAAACGAGTGCTGTATATTGCATCTCGATCGATAGAACTAAAATAGATACGATGAAACAGCTTGAAAACAATTACTGACACAATAAACACGGCGTTCATTGAATTAATTGCGGCAAGGGAAGAATGATGGACATTATGACGTCACATGAGTGACAGTCCATTGAACTTGAAAATTCGGGAACAGTAACAATTTTATTTTACAACAGAGATTTATTTTTGCATGAAATAGCCCATTTGCAATTTTTACCATATGCATATTTGCGAATGTTAATTCGATAGTTCTTATTTTCTCAAGCCAAAAAAAGAAATTCTGTTGCCATAATTATCTTCAAATACTATATTTTTAAATGCCCTTGGCCGCATAAAACTTCTGAACTACTTTGAAATGCAACAACAAAATTATTTGGCTGAAGTGATGTCACGCTTATGTATACTTTCTTTACACAGAAAAAAAAGTGAAGAATAGAATAAATTCGGAATGCCAAAATTTCTGGAAAATCAGCGTAATGTTCTATTTCATGCTTAATAGTATTGATTGATCTACAAAAACTGGAGCAATATTGTTATTGCTAATTATATTTTTCTATAAATATTTTATCATTGGCACTGAAACGTTCTAAAACTAGCCTAGAGAAACAGCAGGAGAAATATTAAAATAAAAACACAGAAAAATTGTGCACTCACAGTTACAAGCCAAATTTTGCAACCTCTACTGTTGTCACCGTCAGATGTACAGCGATTTCCAAATGAAGGTAAATATTTGCACCTCTCAGAAAGATATGATATCCAAAACTTTGGGCTAAGTTACATAAATAAACGTAATCTTGTCACCACGCCATTAGTAAGTGTTATATTTGTTGTTTAAATAGAACAGTTGCTTTCTATTATCAAAACAAACTGATAGGATATTTCTGCGAAATTGGTCATAAATGAATCTCTGTTCTGCTCTCAAAATACTCAAGATATTGTGTGCTGGAAGGAAGTACAACGCGGATCAGTCATTAGTATACTAAACAGAATTCAGTAAGTTTCTTTGGTAACATGTGTTACAGCCGATGTCAACAACACGCGCACTCAATAAAGCTTGACATATCAGAAACGCTAGCATTACAGTAGTCGAGTAGACACTACAATCTCAAAGCGAAGTGTAGATAAATCTGAAACGTTAACCCTTAGTTAATCTCGGCTCAGCCTTGCAGAACTACTGAAAACATAAGTCATATGAATAAATCTCAAAACCTACTAGCAGGTCCCGACATTCTTGGGAAAAAATACGGAAAATTTGAAATCAATTATCATATATTAATATCCATCAGCTTAAAGAAGAAAGCTCATCCTTGCTGAAGCTCGTCTACTTTTAGGCGTTGCTTTTGGAATTGGCAAGCAGCTGTCAGTTGTTGTTTTCTAGTGGAAATAGCGCCTAATAAAGTCTCACCTTACACTTACAATCTGTGCACAGCTGAAGCTATCTCCGTAAGGAATTCTTTTACTGGCAACTTTTCTGGCCATTTTTGGTTAAGCTTTGGTTCAGTAAAGGCTTTAGGGCTGGGCCAGTAAGGATTGAATATTCAAGATTTAGTTCACAAATGTCTTTTAATCGAGTTTATAAAGTTTAGTAGGTCTAGACGCTTGCTGAAACAACATCGTGACACAAAACTGAGGAATTTTTTTTAAATTCCTTTAAAGTATCATAAGTAATGTACTATGTAAAGATAAAATACAAGATTTTCAAAAACTCTATAAATCATTTTTAGTGAACAAGCTAACATTTTTGGGAAAAAAAAACTGTAGGAATAAGCAGATATTTTACTATTAAGTTCTTCAAACCAGAAATCACTTTACAAAACTAGAAAACGTTTTTCTTGCTCGCAAAAAGGTAAGCTAGCTTTAATTCATCAAATTAACTTTAAGAACACAACATGATAAATTCGTTGTGTGAGCTGCTAAAACTAAATTAGTGACCAGTTTTATACACTTATGAATTGTCGCTCGCAGGAAAAATCACTGACAAACAGCCTGAGCGTGGGAAGATGTTATAATTTCTAAAATAGCCTTCAACAAATATATTCTTTTACATAAATTTACCTGATTTTGTGACCATTGAGACATCATTCGAAGAGTTCTAAAGTGAAATGCCGTTCATATTCCATGGTTATAGTCAACAACTTGCAAGTAACAATGTCCTCAAGACGGCAAGAACGAGTTGTTACCGACGGTTCCCTCAGGCAAGTCAGGGCAAATAAAAATTGAAGTGCAGTTGTCAGATCGAAAATGCGCGCCGGACGGAAGCTATCAAGTAGCGTATCTTTGCAATGAGTTAAGTTGAGAAGAGTTGATTGTGACAGGCCATGACCTTTAGCATGGGTTAGGGCCACAGACTTACTGTCATCGCTGGAACAAGAACCCCGGGATCAAAACTCACTTTGTATTTAAAAAAATCAAAACAGTTTTAAAATGCCTCTTCCCCCAGTTGTTTTATAGTAGTTACGTGAGGTAATTCACTTTTATTCTGTTAAACGAATTTCCCTTTAGTCTGTAAAAATAGACAAAAAGACAAAATGCGGCCTGGGGAAAAATGATAAATGCTGGCATGAGCATACAGTTAGTTAGGGCATAGCTACAGAGTACTCCGCAATTATTGTTCTTGATTTTACCGCGCATTTATTTCTAAAGAATGACGAATGCGAATTTGGTAATGAACTTCTAGACTTTCTTGGTTTTCGTTTAAGATATCAAAACCAAATAAAACAAAAGAAAACAATTTATTTATTCTGCAAAGTTTATATATATTTTTTCGATGCCCCTCAATCCCTGAAATTCGTGGATTTAGGATTGTCGGGCCACACTCAGTGAAAATATACTTTGTAGTTTAAAAACTTAAAAAGGAATTTCCGATAAACCAAATCCGCTGATTCGGAAACACGTTTGAAAATTTTCTGCATAAGGAAATGGTCGATTTACAACACGATTTATTAAAGAGTATTGTTTTATTCATGATTTGTGTAACTAGTTACGAACAGTAGTATAAAAGGGTCACACCACATTGAAGACTGGATTTCTCAAGCAGAACTTGTCGACTGGTCGATACAAGCTGAAACCGAGCAATCTTGATTAGGTCTCTTAGCAGCTTAAACGTTTCTTAAGGTTGCACAATTTCAAGAATGAATTAAATGAAAGGAATGCATTTCAACTCAATGATTCGTTTCAAATTTTTTTATTCTAAGATTTTCTTAAAATATCATTTATTACTGTAATCTTCTGACACCAGTTGTGTTGAAACAGCAATAGTTTGCATTCAGGAACTGGAAAAGTAAAAAAGAAATATATAGCCCACCCATAGTCAAAGGAAAAAACATTTATGGATTGAAAAACTATATAAGAAGTGTTATAAAACCGTTACTAACTTTTCTGTATCTAACTCATTAACTGCAGAGCTCATTCTACTGTTATAAACACCCACGGACTATAGCATTGTTTTAGCTATGTCATATAGCTGTTTGAAATACAAAGCCAAAGGGTCATTTCTTTTAGATTTCCGAAAAGCAAAACTGTTCCTAAAGTCTAAATGATTTATGTCAAATTTCGCCGGACATCAAAATACATGGGCATGCACATCTAGCATTAACATGATTGTCAATTTACTGCTTCGCTTTAGTTTGGATAATGAATTGACATTAAAAACCCGAAATATTGACTCTAACTTTTAAAATATCACGTTGAGATGTCTTTCATCGAAACACTATCCATTGTATAAGCGTATTGATACTAACTAGATGAAAAAGAAATATTCACGCAAAGCCAAAATACATAAAAACAGTAACAAAAAAAAAACACGACAGTCCAGAAATCCTATTATGCATCAGTCGAAAATCTAGTTTTTGAGCAATACATATTGCAGAACGTTTTCAATTAAGAGTTCTTGACTTAAAAACAGTTTGTTTTTATTATCATTTCCGTCAGAAAATATTGACCCAAAAATTGAAGGATAATATCCTTTGCTCTTCCAAGCACACCTTTTGCTAAATTGCTTCAGATTTGCTACAAAACCAGATATGTGATTAATATATTCATGAGATTTAGTATCAATGTAAGTTTGATCATTTCTCACTGAATGCTGCCGGCTTTTCAAAGTTTGTTCACGACACAACACAAAAACGTTTAGAATTGACTTTATTGACTCAAAAGTAAAACTATTCAATAATTTTGTATTTGGTATTTGGCTTCCTCGGTTGGAAAGAAAAACAGCAGCAGAAAATATTCTGTGAAAATTGGCTTAGAAACGTAACGTATCAGTTTCTTTTACAGCTCGGATTCTTTGATAAAGATAGAGTTTGCAACTTGTAAACTTACACAGGTTGGGTTTGCCAAGCGAAACTTAAATGGGATAAAGATTAAATTATGTAAGTCAGTCAACACGCACGAGCTAGTGTCGATCAACAATGCAATATAAAACGTCTTAATGAACATCTTAACGTAACTTAACCATTGTATTTCAAGAATATTTTAATACCCAAATCAAACACGTTTTAAAACATAAGTTTCAAGTTAAAGATTTGGATCGAAATAAATTGAAAATTTTTTGTACGAACAAGAACGAGCTGACATTAGTGGAAAAACTTATGAAACGATCCATGCACACCATCTGCGGTTAAATTGCTCATTAGAGGTGATATAAGACGCTTAGGTTTCAACTTGGAGTTTGTTTGGCTTCAGCCAGGACGCTAAAACAATCCTGGCTGTGCAATGCAGCTCATATCAAAGCTAAATTCGGTTGTTAAAGCAAGCTCACAACAAGAACGAGTCGCTGATGCTAGTTTTCTAATAAATTTTGATAAAAGATAACCCGGATGAATAAACAATCTTTTAAGGTCTCTTCTGCAACAAGTTTCTGAAATCTAATATTGATAATTATATCACACCCGCCCTCTCGCTTTTCTAAACAAAGTTCTTCTGTAGAAAACGAAGATAAAATCTAGTTGCATGTGCGAATTCTAGCAGAGTCGAAGTTTCCGTATTGGAAATAAAAATGCTACTGTTTTGCTCGCCATCCCATAGTGTTTGGTCACCCGATAAAAATAGCAAATTACATCATTGTTTGTAATGACTGTTAGCAATTCTTGTGGCTTTTAATGGTGTAAGACAAAAGTAAACAAACGTTGTAGTTACAGTGCAAATGTTTGAGGTACACTTACTTTATTGAATCCAAAGTAAAAATACAATCAGTGTAGTGTATAACGACTAGATAGAGAAACAGAAAACTTGAAGGAGATTTCGGGTGATTTTTACAAACTGTATAAACAGCCCTGAAGCTACATGTGCCTTTTGGATGGTTTATTAATGTTTAACTTTCATTGCAACATGTATTGAAAATTAAAGTTTAGTTTTCACATCAAACAAAATCGTAAGCTAGGCTTAGCAAGTACATGAGCCGAGCACGTCGTTCGATACGCCCTTTGGAAAAAAACGAGGAAAGAGAAAATTCATTTCTTGTTACAATGCAGTCACAGAGGCATGAATAACCACATGAGTAAAGAAGTTAATTAAGCAAGTTTGCAACTAATCGTTTTAAGGAGGTGTGGTTAACCATTATAAAACAATAAGTAAATCCTGTTTGATAGATATAACAGCTATATTAGATATGAAACTTTATAGTTTATGAGCCTTGAAACTGAATCTGTTATAGATTCAAACAAATAAACTTCTTATAATTCTTGGATGACTATGTAATTTCTTAAAATTTCAAGGATATAAAAGTACAGGATAAGCGCAAACTGAGAGTTTCAACCTCGGACATTCTTAAAATGATTAGGTATTAAGCTGCAAATTTATTTAGATTTTCATACTCTGCAACAGTAATAAAACAGACATTTTGAAAACACGTCCAATAGACACCTGTTATTTGATATTGTAACAATTACCGAATCTTTAGTTCGAAACACTTGCTCTATCTTAAATATTTTCTTTAAGTTTAGATTATAATTTTGTTAAAATTTTACTGAGAAATTTTTGTAGAGGTATAAAACTTTTAAAATGGTAAGATTTTTCTCAGAGTGCAAAAAAAGTTTCTTTGTATCTATATAATTGCTCAGCCTGGGCTTTGTTCTTGATATTGTTATATTTTGGCCGTTGTCAGCTTTGCTTGTGAAATTTGGTTCACTTCAAGTCGAATCTAAATTAGTAAATATCTTTAAAGTGGTAATAAGCCTTTAGCTTTGCGAACAAAAACTAACGCTGGGTGTTCTACTGAGTCGGGCATTGGTATCTGAGGTTACCATATCGCGCATTTAGCATGTATACTGTGTTTAAACATAGGACACATAAAAAAGTTGATTTTTGTCTTCAAAAAAGGATCAAAACAACTCAAAAATATGTTTAGGCAACTCAAAGATAGAAACAGAAGGAGTTCCGAAAAAAAACAAAAAGATTTCATGTCAAATTTGGTGATGTGTACAAACCATAACTGTAAGAGTTAGAGGACAAAGCCAAGGATGAAATTATATAATTGATGTTACTACTCAAAATACAAAATAAAATAACAGCTAAATTATACATTTTGTACACTTACCTACGTTTGCACATTACCAACAAGATCTCCCATTAAATAACTGAAATTCAAAGTATATTACTCTTTGCAATTACTGATTTGAAAGTGTCAAAAATCATATTGTAGAGAATATCGAAACTAACTGAAAAATTTATAGTTCATGAATAATAATGACGCTATTTCACCTTGAACTGAACTTGACCTTGATTTGCTTGATGAGAATCGTTAAATAAATTCATTTGAAAACGTGAGTAACAATTACTGATCGCAGAAATGCAGAAAGCAATAACCTTATCTCCATAAATTGAATTGAGACCAGTTCAGACACTTAAAGCCGCTAAAATACTCTAAACTTGTTAACCTTTGAAGGTAAAACCAATAAACACTTTCTAAATTTTGTGTTCAAGACAAACAAGTTTACAGGTCATTCGAATGGACACTTTAAAATTGTTTAGAGTTTCATCAACTGGTTTAAAGTTAAAATCAATAATACCGATCATGTTTTCTTTTCAAGACAAGCAAAATAAACGGTCACTTTATCAGGGTTTCATCCTCGTGTCCGGCAAAAGTTAGAATAAATGACACAAATCATTTCTCTTTTTCAAAACAAACAAAATAAATGGTCTTTTTTAAAGGGTTTCATCAACTGGTTTAAAAGTTAGAGTAAATAACACCAATCATTTCTACTCTTTAAGACAAACCAAATGAATGGTCACTTGATTGGGTTTCATCACCTGGGTCAAAAGTTAGAGTGAATAACACCAATCATTTCTACTGTTCAAGATAAACCAAATGAATGGTCATTTTATGGAGTTTCATCCACTGGTTCAAAATTTAACATGAATAACACAAATCGTTTCTACTCTTCAAGACAAACAAAATTAAAATGGTAATACTGCTTCAAAAGTCTATACATATTTAATTTATGTAAAAGTAGTCGGGTTTTGTAAGAATAAGGATAAAGCTAAAAGAAACTTTTTTTTTCCATATTCTAAAGTCCACGAGCTTTGGGAAAAATACAAAATGTTCTTAAATTTAGTTTGAGTCTACTAAAGAAGAGATTCTACAGCTCAGTGAATTGGTAAAAATTCGAGCACTAAATTAAAATCAGTGACATGTATATGATTCTCTATCGATTAGTGGTCTGTATCGAAAATGCCCTTAACTGATAACTCTTCTCAACCCTTCTCAACTTAAAGTTTTTTTAAAGAGTAATAACAATATTACAGTAACAAAACTCGCTTTGTGCAGAAAACGTTCTCGAATAGAGTTCAAGACACGTTTTCCGGTCTAAATTCCTGATGACGATTGCTGCAAAACTTCTAAGAAATTCAAGTAATCCGGAAGTCTGATCTTTGAGTAGTGCTTAGGAAAGAACTTGTACTTTAGTTCAATTCCGGAATCGGTCAGTCTCGCCCTTCATGGCTTCAATCTGTCGTCTTGATAATGATTAGTATAGATAGAGCATGCGTAATGGGCATTGAGACTGGAGTAGCAGCGGACATTACCTCTTAGCTTAGACCTCATCCACACGTATCCGGGTATTTTCGAAAAATGAAATTTCTTTTTTCTTCGTATTTAAAAAATCTGGGTCCTTACATAGTGTTTTCGAATCGAATACGATTTAGAAATAGAAACTCTAGACTTCACTCACTGACCATGTGCAAACTCACTGAGCATGCGCATTATTAAACAACTAAGCCCGCGAAAGTCAAGTTTCCGTGTCATCTTTGTTTACTTTCGTATTGTGTTGTTCACTCTCTGACTTTGAACCTTTAATTTACTCTTTATGGCAAACTTCATGAAAAAAGACATCAAAATCTAAACGCAAGGGAAAAGAAGAAGGAAAAACAGAGTCCTTTTTCTGGTCAGAGAACGACGTGGAGCTTCAAGAGTACAACGTCCCCCAAACAAGCCGGTCATCATTGACTGGGAGTCATGGCAACCAAGTACTTACACATACAAACACTGCTCTCAAGAAAATGCTAAAGAGCCCGATAAAGAGTTCCCACATAAGCAAAAAGACATTACCAAGGCAGACGTGACGACTAAGCTCAAAGCGATTCATCATCGTATTTGAAAACCCCGTTTTTCCCCGTCCACACGAATACGATAAAGATAGGATAGTTCCACGCTAAATCTCCGGTGAAGAACCGGAACTTACGAGTCAGGGAATTGATTTTCCTGAAATTGATTTTCCTGGACTCGTACAGCAATATTTATTTAGTGTTCAGCTTCTACCGCACGTTAAAAAAGTCATTACTAGCTGTGCTTGACTGTTAATTTCGTCAGCCAATCAAAATAGAGCTGCATCCACTTCCGTCATTTGGCGGGAACAATTCATTATTCTCCGGCACTGGACACAGGAGAATAGAAAGATCTAAAGTTATAAAATGGAAACGAAGCTTTATTGTTTGATCCACAATGAGAACTTCTCAGCTGTTTGACAAATTAAAAAGTGGTGAAATACGAGAAGACGAATTCTGCGTCTGATAGAAATGAATTCAGCGATATCTTCACTACTGAGGATATGGAAAATATGTTACTCGTATCCCGAATGTAGTGGCGTATTTTACAGTAAAACACTCATATCTATGTAATAAATTAGATTATCAAATACTTACTTCGATATTCACATAGTAGATCGGTAAAATATAAAGCGTTTCAGCCATCCATATCAATCACACGTGATGATATCAAAAACAACCAATCAGAGCGCACGATTTTGATATCACTTGTGATTGATATGGGACTTTTCCCGCCATTGAAACAACTTGAAAATTGCCGTTGAAAATTGTTTTTGGAATATAACCAGAATTTCACTAAGTATATGATAAATAGAAAATTACATTTTTCATCATCACCACCGCCATCATCGATCTTCATCATAATCATTATCATAATCATATCAGCATTATCACCATCACTTTCACGACCATCATCATTTTCATCAACATCATCATCAACCTCCAAAATCATGATAATCATCACCATCATTACTCTCATCATAATTACCTTCACCATCATTATCACTAGCTTCACCACAATCACCATCACTATCATCATGATCATTACCACCACCAACAACACTTCCAGCGCCACCACTATCATCTGCACCATCATTATCATCATCACCCAATATCACTATCATCTTCTTTACCATCACTATTATCTATCTTCATTATCACCATTATTACAATCATAGCAGCATCATGACTATATATCAGTATTATGACAGTTATTATCTTCATCGTCATATTCACCCACCACCATCAGCATCTTCACTTACATCATCAGCATCATCGTCAACCTCATCATCATCATCATTATCATCATAATCTTTATAATTACCTTCATCCTAATTGCCACCCTCATCATCATTATCATCATCATCATAATCTTCATAATTACCTTCATCATAATTACCACCATCATCATCTTCAGCATCATTATCAAAATCATCTTCATCTTCACTATTATCGTAACCGCAATTTTCACCGTCATCATCATTATCACCATCACAATCATCACAATTACCATGGCTTCCATCAGCACCACTCTTATTTATCCACTTTCGTTAGACCACATTCGTAATGTTTATAACACTAAATATCATTTTCAAAGTAATAAGCGTTAGTGGCTGTCTTTTCAGATGATAATCCTGGATATTCTTGTCGCTACCATGTTATTAGTCGCCTCATCACTTATTACATATGAGATAACCAATTAACTTACAACATTTCGAGGCCCAGACGCCTTCAAGAGCTGCTACAGAAATCAATTACTGTGATATGATGGACGAATAACCAGATAAACCAAAATGCGGACATTTAAGAGGAGTTGCGGTGTGTTTAAATTAATCTCGACTCATTCCTTAGCTAAAATACATTTGTTTTATTACCGGGGCGTGTTTAAAGTGCCTATGAAGCGAAAAATGTTTTTGGTTTTTTGAAAAGATCATAGATATTATTAACAAAGATAAACAGGCAAAATTTCAGAAAGTTGAAATAAGTTGTGGAGATACTATGCGTCTGTGAAGATTCGAGTTCTGTGGCTAACCATAAAAATGCAAATTAGCAAATGTCACGCGTCATTTTGTTTGCTTCAGTACAGAGAATATATAAGAAATTAATTAAAAATTAGACTTTTTCAAGTTAAAAATAGTTTACAACCTGATAAAATGGTTTCTAAATAAAGATAAAATCATTTTCTTGTGTCGAGATATTAGATAAACTTGCTATTTTTTCTCATGTTGCTTTTGAAGTTTGCAAACAAAATACGTCACAGAAACAAAGAACTTGATACCTTGAATGCATAATGAGCTAGCCAATCATCAGCGCAATACCTGCAAATTTGGGCATGCAGCTTTATCTTTGAGGCATTTTATCCAAAGCCTTCGAAATTTTTTGTATTTAACACTTTTTTAAACGATCTCTTTAGAAATGTAAAAACATTTTTCACTTCATAGGCACTTTAAGCGATTTCATAATACTGGTCGAGAAGTTTTTAGATAAACCAATGAAATGTATCAAAGAGTAGGTGCAACGTCTAATTTAGTCAATTTAAGGATGTTTGTGATCGTCGCTTTAAGTATGGATACTCTATAAAGTATTGCTTTATTGTAGGGAGTCACATGACGACAGCTACCCATCAGCATTAGCAAAATGGTTGGTAATATTTCAACCAGCTCAACTGCAAAGTACATTTTCAGAAAAATTGCGATTAAGTAATTTTTATCTTTATTATTGAATATGTTCACTTATACAACACGACTATTCTATTCAACAGGCTTGCGGCTTCCTTGCTATGTTTTTATTCCTGGCTGATATCGTGGCGCATTAAATGCGAATGAGATTTCCTCAGCTATTTGGTGCTTCTTCTAACGGTCGACAGCAGGCTCCAGTCAGAACTAGTGACATTGAAATGTGTCAAGTCAGCACATAAACTTAACATGGCGTCACTCAATACATCTGCACTCCTGTTCTTTTCGTTTCAAAAGATGAGCAACAATGGATCCTCAAAACCAAACGGACCAGTGATTTGGGATCCATGATACAGAGAGGTTAAATATTTTACTAACACAACCATAGCTGCGCAAAACTGAAAATAACAAAACAGTTGTTGAAAAAGAAGATATTGACGATTTCACCACTATTGCACTCTTTTCCAAGCAATCTCTGTTGGCGTAGCATTTCTAAACTGTGATATTTTTTAATTTTTTTAAAGTAAGCAATATGAAAAGTACGGATTTGATGGTCAATCGAGCTAACCCACACCAACTTATGTTTTGAATTCTGTTATATTTACAATGTATATTTTCAATTGCAAAGTGTTCTATCAACTAGCTTTTAACGATATCTTGAACAATTTTATTGAAAAAGAAATTTTTATTGATAACGTTCAAATGTACAAGAAAACATTAACACTTAAATTTATGGTATCGCAGATAGTGTATGCTTTTTTAGCTTGGTCTTAAGATTCATTGTTCAGATTCGTAATTAAGCAAATGGCATTGTTTATAACGCCGTAAGATTTTAAGCATATCACGTGATATGAAAACAATTTATGAGTTTTAACAAACCAAGCACCATTGGTGTTATCACGCAGTTGTGGAGAAAAATTTTAAAGGAATAAATTAAGATTTATTTACAAAAAAATAACCGCAGTTGTCGGTTATTTTCGGGGTCTATTTCCGGAACTCACATTTGCAATACCACAATGCTTCGTAATTTAGAAGTGTTCCGTGTGCTTCACCCTTAACACTCGCGTCATTTTGTTTTCCATTCTCTTTTGGCGAAAATCAAGATTTGATGATCAAAAACTGATATTAAATGAATACCCTGGGAACTGCGCACTCAGCAATTGCGTATACGCACACTCAGCACTTGCGTATACGCACACTCAGCACTTGCGTACACACAGACGCTGCGCGTGCTGACAAGCGTACTATGTTTGTGTACACACGCAATTTGTCCTTAATTAAGGCAGGACTTTACCTAAATAAATTTTTTCTTCAAATACAAACTTTTCTAGGAATTCATACCATGTTTAAACATATCACTACTAAATAT
>JAOBAY020036713.1:0-14076 GCA_025331085.2 Zoanthus sociatus
GAAATGTTCCAACCCTCCAGAATATTAAGACTCCCCCCACCCTTATATTAAGCACCGGAGAGTAGCTAGTTGGATCATCCGGCCCCAATCCCCTTCCATTCTGCAATTCGCTAAATAAAATATAACTTATTAAGTATTACCTTATCTCAAAGGAGACGTATTGTTAGTTTTAAAAATATTAAAAATTGGTTGGAATAAAGCTGTTTAACAGGCATGTTGTCTTCGCTAAACTTTCATTTGCGGATCCCGATGACCACGGGAAAAAGGGAGGGAGGGGGGGAGGTGAGGGGGTTTATGCCCTTTTGATGTAAGGGAAAAACTCAGAATTTAAAATTTTATTGAATAATGGAAAAAAAAAACATATAATAAAATATGTTGTCGGCAAGGAGAACTCGGAAAAAATCCGAGCCCGAGATCTCAATGGGATTTTAAGCCATGGCCACACGCGACCCAGTCGGACGCTCTAACCACCGAGCCACTGGAGACTCTTGCTCACCAGTCTCAAGTGGCACGGTGGTTAGAGCATCCTACTGAGTTGCGGAGGGTCATGGTCATGGGTTCAAATCCCATCAGGGCTTGGATTTCAGTTTCCGATATCTCTTTGTATCTAATATCATGTTATTATCAATATTTCATCTTTGGTACATGTCTTTAGCGTTAATTTTGTTTCATTCCTCCCCTCCTAAATTGTTTTAGATGCCAATGTATATTTCCGAATTTTTATTCCTTTCCACAATGAAGGTGAATTTTCCTCATATCAAACCCTGTTCAGTTCCACTCCATCCACCCCACCCCTCCCCACTCAGGGCTGTAAACCTCGTTCTCAGTCTTCCAACAACGATGTCTGCGTGGCACACAAACAAAAATGGCGGCAACGTGTGGTTGAAGGTATTAGCAATTGTACACCTAAAAATGCTCGAGCCTCTCAAGAAAAACTGGTTTCTCTTAGGTATAGTTGTTGCCATATTATTCGCTAAACTATACCCACCGTTTGGAATAAAAGGCGGCATTCTCAAACCAGAAATAACAGTTAAGTATTTGGCTGTGTCGTTCATTTTTTTCAATAGTGGTTTGTCCCTTAAAACAGACGAACTTTCAAAAGCGCTTCAGCATGTCCGACTTCACGCGTTTATCCAGTGTTTCACACTCATCTTTGTACCATGCTTGATGAATGTTCTCGTGCATATACTTTCTCATTTGGGAATAAACGAATGGCTTTTGAGAGGTCTAATGGTTGTAGGATGTATGCCACCTCCGGTGTCCTCGGCTGTTATTTTAACCAAGGCAGTTGGAGGAAACGAAGCAGGGGCAATCTTTAATTCAGCGTTTGGGAGCTTCCTAGGCATATTCTTCACGCCACTACTGGTGCTGGTGTTTCTCGGATCGTCTTCGACAGTGCCTTACACGACAATATTTAGTCAGCTCTCCATGACTGTCATTTTCCCCTTGGTTGCTGGCCAAGTTATCAGGCCGATAATAAAAAGCTGGATGGAACAGAAGAAGCCCCCGTTTGGTACCATAAGCAGTTGTGTATTGCTTCTGATTATATACACCACGTTCTGTGATACATTCTCTCAGAGTGCTAGTGAGATAGGAACCACTGACTTGTTATTAGTAGTTGTATTCATAGTTTTACTGCAGTGCTCACTGCTTGCCTTGACATTTGCGTCTTCATTAATGCCAAGTTGCGGATTTACTCCACCCGATACAGTGGCAATTATTTTCTGCTCCACACACAAATCATTGACGTTAGGTATACCTATGTTAAAGATTGTATTTGCAGGATATAAGTATTTATCACTGATATCAATTCCACTTTTAATATACCATCCAACTCAAATCTTGCTTGGTGGTATTTTAGTACCATGGGTTAGACAATGGATGTTGCATGCACAACAGCAATCAAAAGTCCCTGGAAATGGAACCGTGCAAGAATCTATATAGATGTATATCTGATAGTCTCAAATACTATACGCCCAAGAGCCTTTCGGAGCTATCTAAATCTTTTTTGAGCCAAGTGGCTGATTGTAACAAGTGCTTTGCTCTGGTTTCTGTTGTGTAAAGCAGATGTGAGCCCTGGTTAGTTCCCAGTAGATACTGGTACACATTTACAAATCTGGGAATGATGCAAAGCTAAGTGAGTCTTCAAAAAAACAGTCAAAGATTTTCAAATCTCTGCAGAGTCAGGAATTAAACATGAAACTTTGTGGCAAGAAGACATAGATTTTGTCAAAGTTCTGTGCCAAACATTCCACCAGAACGAGTTGTGTAAAATGTACCTCCTTCCCAAATCCATATAGTTAAAAAAAATAAATTTTCTTCTGAAAAGCAGCAATTGTAAAACAATGACGAAAAGTTAGGAAACAAACCCTCAGATTTTGTCTACTGAACTTATGCAATTAACTACCTTGGTCTCTTTGAAATTGATACTTATATCAAGATGGGTGCAAATAAGTATTATAATTTTTAGCAAGTGGCATATATTTAGTTTACAAAAACACAATTGGTAATAACAAAAAGTGAAACTATAATAAAACTAATTTTCTGTGAAATACTCTGAAAAAATCTCAAGTCAGAATTAAGTAAGTTCTTCAAATCCTAGCAAAGAAGTAAAACATTCACTCTGGGCCTTAATAGACTGGTGACAAATGAGGTGAACATTTAGGAGAATTCAAGAGCAGAACAGTGACATCCAGAAATGCAGTCAGAAATTTTCATTAGCTTGAGAATTCTCACAATCTTTGCCGAGATTTTAACCAAGGCACGGGGAACATGTTTATTTCTTTTATAAAATAAATAGTTTCCAATTTAACAGTTTAATGAAGATGATATACAAAGTGTGTTTGTATATTTATTTCATGAAACTGTCAATTATTACAAGTTGGAGACAGTCATCTTTGTGCTTCATTGCACTTTCTCAAACTCATTAATAATTCATCAAGTTAAAAGAAAGGAAATCATAATTGTGACCGTGGTTTGGAAATGTGATCCTAATTAGCATATATTTTTGCGATTTTATTTCTTCATTCATTCCTTAATTTTAGTTTCGATTGAGAAAATATATTTTAAAAACACTCGAGACAGTGTTTCATCACATTTCCAAACACCTCGAATTTTGTCAAAATACTCTGCTGCACGTCGTATTTTCAACTCTCTTCCCATTGTTTGGAAATGTGATGAAACACTGTCTTGAGTGTTGATATATTACATGAAAACACACATGTTGACCCAATCTGAAATATTTAATAAGTATATATAAAAAAGATTATTTTTAACTTGTCCAAGCATATGATAATTTACAAATTACTCTACCAACTAGCCATAAAATGATGGTTTAGCTGAAGATATTTAAATTGTGGCGAGTGAAAGTCCAACAGTCCTTGTAACCCAACTTGTCCAAGCTTATGGTAATTTACAAATTACTGTACCAACTGGCCATATAATGGTGGTTTAGCCGAAGATATTTAAATTGTGGCGAGTGAAAGCCCAATAGTCCTTGTAACCCAACTTGTCCAAGCTTATGATAATTTACAAATTACTGTACCAACTGGCCATATAATGGTGGTTTAGCCGAAGATATTTAAATTGTGGTGAGTGAAAGCCCAACAGTCCTTGTAACCCAATGGGTTATGGAGTATCCACTCAGTATGTTTGTTCAAAACCTGTCATGGGCCCCATTCCTTTTCACTCTCGTCCATTCCTCCATTTCCTCTTCCCAGTTTCCATTATGATGAACGAACTTAGATTTTTGATCTTTCGGCAAAGGAAGAGACTTTTGCAGTCTATGGGCTGAATATTTTTTTTGGATAGTCTTGGTTTGAAAAGAAGACATTATTTTATAGAAGTAGTTATTTCTTCCTTACAAAACATTCAGACTTATGATCATTAGTTATATATTCCTAAATACTATTTGCAGCTGTGTGTATTGTTGGAGGTTTAAACTCTACAACAAAAGGGGGCTAAAACTGTCCAGGAGGGGTGGAAGCAGAAAGGGGGACGTGCAGGCGAGCCACTCCAATAATTTTTTTAAAGTGGTTGTTTTCTACTCTACATACTACTGTAGGCAGACCTTTTCATAAACCCCATTAGAAGTCCCCTCTTCCCCTGTGAATATATACCAGTTATATACATACATTACACCCTTCCTTGGATTAGGCCGGGTTAGAGTCATGGTTAGGTAAGGAATGGACTATTTAGCTGCGAGTGACCAAAGGGAGCATGCAAAACTAATATGTTGAACGGTCAGTGGCATGTACCGCATATGCGCTGTATGTATGTATAACTAGGGGTAAGCAGAAAGAGAGACTTTTTCATCTTCCAGTTGTTATGGAATATTTCACTTCCAACTGGAATGAATGGAATGTTTTGACAAACTCATTTGACTACTTGATAAGAGCTTGTTTAACAGATTGTCATACCTGATCATGATTTTGACACGGTCATTCTGCAGTTGCTCATCTCATGAGTGTGCACATGTGGAGTCTACATTGTTTTTTTAAAACAATGTTTTTAAAATATGAACCAGTGAGCAGAGCACTGACTTGAAATTTTAGATATAATTTTATTTTACTTTTCCCGTGCATATTTTTGGTTGTATACAGCAATCTTCAGGGTAATTACAATTAAATTACAACAGCAATATAACAATTAATATTCAGCAGCACATGGGAATCTTGCAATGGGCTTACCCACCATGTTACTACAGGACTTAATCTTGAAACTAAATTAGCAAGAACATCCCTATTTAGAGATTCATACTTTATAAGAATCTGCAACATATGGAATACTATTCCTGATAATATAAGAAAACAGGAAAACCTTCAATCTTTTTCAAAACAATTAAAATCCTTTTTTCTTTGTGAGGTTAAAAGATGTCTTCGACCAAGACGGCATCTGTTCTATAAACTGACTTGTGTAAAATGTCATCGCCCCAATACATCAACCAAATGTAGTTGTTAACTTTTTTTCAAATTATTTTTTCAAATTCATATATTCATCAAATTTTCTCTTTTGTAGCACTGGGGCATGTAAGTGAGTTGGGTATCAATATGTCTTAGGGGATAGGGTTTGGTAATTTACCTTGTTGGGGACTTAAAGTCCTATTGTAAATCTACCTGCCTTTCGGTAATTGTTAAATAAAGTAAAATAAAGAAATAAAAACAGGAAATGACGAAACTACTGAAATATGCTGTGTAAAAAGATCTGGTGTTAAAATAGATATTTTTGTGCTATCACTATCAGCATCAAAATCAATTATTTTTGGGGCTTGTGGTTTATAGAACTAAAGATATTGTTTTTTAAAACTAAAGATTTTCAACAAAGGGTGTTGTATGACTTAATACAATAATACTTCCTCGGTTCCCACTCACACTTTCTAAGCTCTGCTTACCCCTAGTCAGATTCAAACGGCGTTAATCGATCCAGTTTTCAAAAGCTTTATAATTATAGCTTCCTAGGATTGGTGCATTGCACCAGTTCCCCGGGAGGTCACGTGTTCGAACCTTCACTGATCCTTTTAATTATAGCGTTAGTTTACATCTAAACAACTTACAAATGCATTAGTATTTTTAAAATTCGTTTCCTTGGTTTTTTAAAACTTTGGTATCACTTTACTGCATTTCACATAATGCTTTTGACGTTCTTACTTCATAACTATAATTACAAAGCTGACAGATCAACATCAGAAATTTCAAGTTTTTAGTTTATATTTGATATCTTTTGAAATACCATCTGAAGTCGCTGACAAAATTTGCCCGCTCTCGTTCACCAGTTTCAAAGAAACAAAATGTACGAAAACTTTAAAAAAACCCAACAATTTTCATTACAAGTTTATTACTTTGCATAGCTGAACCACTTACTTTGAACTCCCGCTGTCATCTGAGAAGCAGTTTGTTAACCGGAGAAGTTTTGACAGATCGTTTGGTCCGGTGATTCAGCAGATAGGACGAAAATTTCATTTTCGAATAGACAAAATATACGAGAACTTAAAAAACAACAATTTACATTATTACTTTGCATAACATACTTTATTTTAAAGCTGAACCAGTTTATACTTCGCACTCCCGCAATGTCATCTGAGAAGCAGTTCGATCGTTAACAGTTTCGACAGATTGTTTCTTTAATAGTCCGACGACTCAGCAGATAGGGTGAAAATTTGAAATGAAATATCGTATAACAGTAAATTAAGTACTCGCAAAAAACTCTTATTACAATGATTTTAATCGCTATTGTCGAACTATTTTTTTATTATTTGACTTCGAAATAACGTGGTTGAACTGTACTCAAAATAGAGACTTATAAAGTGTTTCGAAGCGCCGGCTGCCATTGTCAAATGAATGACTGCAATCTTTACAAAACAATATTTAATAAAGTTTTTTAATTACAAATTCAAAAGTCAGTGCTAAACTGCTAACTTAACAGCCCTAGACGATCGGGTTACCCATTTATAGGTCAGCTTATTGTTTTAAAACTTTGAAGTTATGCAAACTATGTTCTTTAAATGTAAATAGAATTACTTGATTGTACTAACGTAGCATTTAATCGTCGGCTAGATAAAAATCACAACAGACAAACAATACTTATATTAGCAGGACTTGGTTTAAAATTCTCCATTCCTCGTAAGTCTGTACAAGTTACTCTATGGGATAACTGAAGGCCTACTTCATCAATGTTCTTCTGACAAAAAAACTGGAATTTCATTTCTACAGACAAATTAATCATCTAATTCATCCTCAATGGATTGTATTTCAGCAATTTCAGCCATAACATCATTCTTCTTGCTAGTTTCAATAGCAATTTCATTTTCGAGATCATTTATTTGGCGTTCAAGGCTGCATATTTCTCTTTCGCTCTCCTCTGCCCGGCCGATGGCTTCCTTCAGCTGTTGTGCAAAGAACCTTGTTTTTTCTTCGCTTTCTATTTCCCGCTCACTAGCTTCTTCGTCATATTTCTCTAGCTGAAACATTTTGTCGTTGGTTGAACTAATAATTTCTTCCAGTTCATTAATCTTATAGCAGAGATCTTCTAATCGCCTTTTCTCTTTATTCAAATCTTCTTCTACTTTACAATAACGCCGCTGAGCATCGACAACGTTCCTCGTCGCTTCTTCTTCTTTCTCTGCAGCATCTTTCACAGCTTCTTCGTAAAACTGGATTTTCTCATCCCCTTCCATCTCGAACTCTTCCATTTTTTTACGTATTTCTTCTTCGTTCGCTGTCTTACTACTTGCTCTTTCATGCTTATATTCTAGTTGTACTTGTCGTTCAAGAACTTTTTCAAGCTCGTGGGTTAGCAGTTGAATTCGTGAGCGAATACCATTGGCTTCATTTTCTTTTTTTTCCAAGTCCTCTTGTACTTCTTTCAGTTGCATTTTTGCCTCATGTTCGCGCTCTTCAGCTGTATCGATTGCATCTTTGATTGAGTTCATTTTATCTTTCAATTTCTGCATAGCCATAGTTGAAAATTGCCGAGAACTTTAAAACTTACAACACTTTGCCTTTGAAATGCAAGGAATGAACGAGTGAATGCCTGGATTAACAGGGAGCGACAGTGACAGTTGTTCACAGGAGGCGAGGCAGTGAAAGATTAAATCGAGGCTAGTCGGGTGGGTCGGATAATAAACAAATACCTATACAAATAAAAAAATCTCTCAAAGTTATTGGCTCAATTGTTCACCCGTGGGACTTGTTGCGCACTTAAGAAAATTTTCTTGACGCTTTATTCAAATTTGCAATGTATGTGCGGAAATTTGCATTTTTGAGAGAAACAAAACATGGGATGTATGAGACAAGGTCTTGACTTGTCGCAGCAGGATATTGGGTCGCAATATAATAAATAACTGATAAAGAAAAAGTTGATTTCCAAAGAGGTTGTCACAAGTGACAAAATTAGCCAAAAAAACATAAAATAACAAAATCCTAAAACTTTAATCAATGCACGTATACTTGTTAACTGGCTTGCCGAATAATTTTTGAATTCAATTATTTGTATAAAAAGAATCGAATCATACAAATCTCACGTGAAATTTTGTCAATACTCTCTGGAGTGCGGTCCGTGATGATTAAAATTATATTGAATAAACAATTTTTTAGAGTATAAACTCGACAGCTGCCAAAAATTCAGTCTTTGCGTTTTAAAACAACACATTTTGATACGACATGAAAATCTTTATGTCAGATTTTTGTCAAGTTCTGAAGCAATTGTGCGATTCAATATTTTACCTGCACTGATCAAGTGACAATGCGACCATTTACTCATCGAGAAAGTACCGCAGAATCCGCGATACTTGTCTCTTAGTCTTACGAAGCCGGAAAGATGTGTATATGTAAAAATGTAAATTATTTTCACCTCTACTGATATTTTACTAAAAGTTACAATATATTTAATAACCCAAATTCCTTTGAATTTTTAACTAATTTGCAATTTCTACGTAGCTTTTTGTAAAATTTCCGGCGTGAATGTCAATTGTTTTCAAAATAAATATAATTCAAATAACCTTATCACTGACATAGCTATGTAAAGCCTGGATATGCGTGGAACTGCAAACCAAATCAAATAAAAATTTCGTGTTTGTTACGAAGTTTTTATATTTTCATTGAATTAAAATTCACTTGCATTATTTTTGGCACCTTCCTGTGGGAACGGGGATATTGGTTTTAAAACTAAACATGGGCGGGTAGGTATCTGCCGCTAAAAAAAGTCTCCAAATTCCTAGAGATCTTACTGCGACTCCCTCCCCCGTTCTTTCGTTCCATAGGACCCCAGCTCAAAGTATTAAAAATAGCGATCGTAGAAAAACTTTCTTATCACGCTGGTATCACAATATCATCCGCCCTCCTTAGCTTTGGATGTAATTTCCTGTGTTAAAAGAAGTATAAAGTGTAATCTATCTTGGACAATTGAATGAGTTACCAGAAACAGATGTCTGGCCCGTAGCTATCCCAAAATCCTTTGCTTATTACACGCTTTTTTTTATAAGAACCAGTAAATTTGTCGTGGCTCATGATTCTTAATTTTTTAGCTGCTTCAGCCTCAAGTTTGTTCTTAATTTGTTCTTATTTCTGTGAGCGGTTTAAAGATTTTCTTTGTTCATTCTTGTACAGTATTGTTGAACTGACATACATGTATGTGAGCAACAGTTGAAACTGAATATGTGTCTCATTTGGGACAATAGTATATTTATAATGAACAGGAAGCGGTGCTTTTGTGTTTTTACTGTGCACAGTGCGAACGTAATAATAATAAACAATAACAATAAAGACTTTATTTAGGTGTCAAATCTTCTAGCTGGCCAAAGGCCTGCCAATTGGGGACACCATCTTTACCACTCTGAGGTGGACGGAGACTTTTCATATGACAGACACACACACAAATAAACACAGATATGTCCCAGAGGGCCTACGGTTTAACGTCCTTATCCGAGAAGACGCGGAAGTCTAACCGTTTGCAGATGTTAGAGCAAAGGCAGCACTTTCTCCTCAATTATTTTAAGACACTGAGTGAAGGTCCGGCTGGGAATTGAACCCGAGCCTCCCGCACGATTGACTGGCACCTTACCAACTGGGCTAACCAGGCGGCTAACCTAAATTACAATATTCAGTAAAGTTTCAACTAGAATCATTTTCACTTTTTTTCACCCTCAGCCTGAGATTGTTCTTTAACTGTTCTTAATTTCGGCCAATATGAACATTATTGATCTTATAAAAAAAGCATGTAGTTAGGAACGTATTGACACTTTTGCAATCATGCGCATGTGTGTATTCCAGTGTTACTAGTCTTACTAATGTTTTTGGCAGGTCAAGGGTGTTAGATATTACGGTTTTAACACTTATTTTTTCCTTTCATGATTGTAAAAGTAGTTTATAACTCATTCATTGTCATTTTGAGTTTTCAGATTTTTGGGTGGCAACAAAGTACTACACACTGTTCCCTGTGCCCTGCTAGCGCTAGACTACGAGCAGTCCCTATTATACATGTAATGCCTCTCAAAAAGAAAGACTCGCACTCATCACCGCCTCAAAGTACAGAGGCAGCGCAGCTCAACGAGGTCGAACCGAAAGCATCAAGACCTCAAATCTCAAGACCTGATCAAGATCTTAAATCTGCAAAAAATAAATTAACTAGACTTTTACTGACCCGCGGGAGCCCTGTAGGCTGTAGAAGGTCATTGACTTCACTAGGTGAGCACTTTCTTTCTTTCTATAACTTATAACCACGTTGTAAAAACGTCCATATTATTTTGAGAATTATATAGCGCAAATTATGACTATCTGACACATCGTGCGAGCGGATGCAAGACGGATGTCCAACGGGAATAGACAAGAACTTAACCAGTGACTCGGCTCCCCATGTGAGTCTCAGTAGCTCAGTGGGAATAGACAAAAACTTAACCAGTGACTTGGATCTCCATGTGAGTCTCTGTAGCGCAGTGGGAATAGACAAGAACTTAACCCGTGACCTGGCTTCCCATGTGAGTCTCTGTAGCTCAGTGGGAATAGACAAGAACTTAACCAGTGACTCGGCTCCCCATGTGAGTCTCAGTAGCTCAGTGGGAATAGACAAGAACTTAACCAGTGACTTGGCTCTCCATGTGAGTCTCTGTAGCTCAGTGGGAATAGACAAGAACTTAACCAGTGACTTGGCTCTCCATGTGAGTCTCTGTAGCTCAGTGGGTATAGACAAGAACTTAACCAATGACTCGGCTCCCCATATGAGTCTCTGTAGCTCAGTGGGTATAGACAAGAACTTATCCAGTGACTTGGCTCCCCATGTGAGTCTCTGTAGCTCAGTGGGTATAGACAAAAACTTAACCAATGACTCGGCTCCCCATGTGAGTCTCTGTAGCTCAGTGGGTATAGACAAGAACTTAACCAATGACTCGGCTCCCCATGTGAGTCTGTAGCTGAGTGGGTATAGACAAGAACTTAACCAATGACTCGGCTCCCCATGTGAGTCTCTGTAGCTCAGTGGGTAGTGCGGCTAACCGGTAATTAGAAGGTTGCTGGTTCGATTCCCGTCAATGACTGAATTTTTTCTGAGCTTTTAACTTCGTGAGCATTTTCTTTCATTCTATCCATTTACATGCAGTGTTGCCATACTGTACAATAGCACTCTCTTTAAATGGGCGGTGAATGTTGGGATAGAAATGTGGGCAAACAGTGAACACGAGCATCCTCGATTGTCATAAAATTGCTTCCCGCTACGGCATCAGTTTTCAAAATAACAAATAGTGTTTGACTTATGCATAAAACTTTAAAGCCTATATCTGAATCAAACAGATTCAAAGAGGAGGTGTTTGTCCGAATTCCAATCCCAAAATACTTTGCAAAAGTTATTTGTAGATATCACAGAAAATGCTCTTCAAGTGCACCGTTTTCCATGACTTTTCAGGACCTTTCGAAGCAAACCCAGGGCTTTCATTATCAAGTAAAACTTGAATGCTTTACACATTTTCAAAAGGTCAGCTCAACAACACGTGCAATTACTATTTTACAAGTTTTAATACTTGGCTTTACTGAAGTGGCTGAAACCTGACAGTAAAAACAACCTTTTGTGATCTAGCTTCAGAACAAAAATCAAAAAATCTAAATAAAAAGATTATTTTTAATATTTGTAAAAGTTGCTAAAAGAAAAATTTTGCCCATCCCAGGATTTTCAAGGATCATGAATCAAATTCAAGGACTTTCCACGACCTAGATTTCTCCCTATTCCAAGATTTCCAGATTTTCAAGGACCTTGGCAACCTCGTTCCCAGGTTCCTTTCTCTTTGAGTAGGAGAGGAGCCTAAGAACGAGGCTGGGACCGTATAAGCCCCGCACTTCATATATGTACTAATTTGGAGGACAAAATTAATTTTCTTGGAAAAATTCAGAGAACATGGTTAACAGAACAAAATGGGATGCACGTGGTACAAAATATAATAAATTTAAACTGGAAAAAAGTATGAAACAAAAGCCAAGTTAAGCATCTTGATGAATTTGATTTTATCTTACATTTACAGCAGTTTGCCAAAAGAGGTAACTGAAAACTTGGGTTAGAAAACCATTATGCTCAGCTCAATAAAACTTGAGTAAACTCCTCAAAAATTAAAATCTAATATATTAAGTCCACATGAATCAAGTTAACATGAAGTACAGGATGAATAAAGAAGCAAGAGTCACGGGAGTAGGTCTGGTGACTAAGCAAAATCAATGATTACTGAGACAACCTAGAAACTCTTGGATGGACCATTAAAATGGCCTCCTCTCCCAGCTGTGACTTCATAGCACAGTTGGTAAGAACACTGTACGAGAATGGCAGAGAAAAGATTACTAGTTTGATTCTCGTTTATGCCCCTTAGACTTCTTTGTAATGTTGTGGGCCAGGTCAGCTGGCTATATATATCCCCACACCTCCAACCACCTACCCTGCGTACCAGAAGTCCGAGAGGGGGAGGTCCCCTCTTAGACCTCTGGTGCCCAGGGTACTCCCCTCCTACGCCAATCTCCTATTCTCAGGTTCCATAATTATAGTTTTACAAATTGATAAGTTTTACACCGTAGTAAAAAGAATTTTCCAACTGACAACTCAGATGTCTTTGTTCTTTGGACCCCAACGAAGAAAGTTCTACAGTCCGAAACGTCAGTTCTTCAAAAATTCTTCTCACTACGGTGTAAACTTATCTATTTGTAAAACTGTTTCTGTAGAAACACAGACGCAGCATTTCATTTTTGTTCATAATTATACATTAAATAGAATTCTAACAATTTTTTAATGTTGCCCTTCAGAACCGGGTCGTTCAAAGGCAGATTAAATTTAACCCATGCTACCAAAAATTACAGCTGCAATTGCTTCTCTATATATTTGAGTAAAAAAAAGATTATGGTTCTTACAAAATACTGTCAAAATTTTCTCAAATCCATATCTTTCCCATTGGAAACAAAACCATGGGTTCAAGATTTACAGTAACCCTGGGTTAGCACTAATCAGCTTTTGAACAACTGGGTCCAATGTAGGACATTTGATGTCCTAAAGAGACTTTTCACAACTTTTAAAATAGGGAAAACAAGAAATTCTCATTTTACCAGCAGTTAAATGCCGACAGTTAGAATTCAATTGTCATTAAATTAATAAGATCAGACATGATTGAAACAATTGTCCACTGAGCTATTTTTGGAAGTTTTTGTAAAATTATGCATCTCAACCCTAAGAAGTACATAAATAACTATGCAAGCTGTAAGCCTATTTAAAAACAGTTAAATCAGAATGTAAAACTAGATCCTGTCCCTGCCTCTTCCTCTATGATCTCTCTCTCTTTGCCTGGTATCCGTCACTTCTTTTCTGACATTCTGTAACAGAAAATTATAATTTTTTTAAATCTTATTCTAGTTACCTGTGAACCAAGTGCTAAAAAAAATAAGGTTTACATTAGTGAAAAACAAAATAAGAAGAGATGAATGAAAGGTACAACCCTGCCCGCCACTACCTCCATTCCCCTTCGTTTGTCACTTGCTTTTGTACATCATTGAAAAAAAGATAGTTTGGACTTCACATTTTAGTATAAAATTGTTGCCATTTTTAGGACTCAAGTTTTTCTCTAAACAAGGTCTTCACATTTTTTAGACTAGCAGAGGAATCACCTATAAACCAACTCCCTGATGCCAAAAAAATACATCAAAAAATGAATTTTTTATCTTAAAAAACCGGCGTCGACTTATGCAACAAAGAATACAAAGACACCATACTTGTTCCCGAAATATAACAAGATCGTCAAGATGTGACGTTAAGAAGTTAAAATGTTACGTTCCTTTCTTTTTAACAATCTGTAAACATTTAATTTATCGAAGGTGATTTTTAAGCAGATATAGCTTAAGTTTATACAAATGAAAATAATAATGTCTCCACTTTATAGTTTTACAAATTTAAAAAATTTCCTGTGATAAACACAGCATGATTTCATGTTGTGACATCAGAAGCAACTGTTCTGAGACCACATTAAAAGTGCAATATAGAGCCCTAACATGGTGCTCACTGACTGATGATAACAAAATTCCAGGAGTTTTCCAGGAGTTCTCCAGGGTAAAGAAAATATTTTTCCAG
>JAOBAY020036756.1:0-11410 GCA_025331085.2 Zoanthus sociatus
AATATTTCTAAGTGTTTGGCGACCTGACTTCCGGCAAGACGAGTGGACTTTTGCCTTGACGACTCGTTCAACTCGATGGAGTGGAGACGAGTCGCTGACATTTCATGCCCTCACCCTCTCAGACAGATTTTAAAATATTTGTAAGTGTTTGGCGACCTGACTTCCGGCCAGACGAGTCGACTTTTGCCTTGACGACTCGTTCAACTCAATCCAGTGGAGACGAGTCGCCGACATTTCATGCCCTCACTCTCTCAGACATATTTTAAAATATTTGTAAGTGTGTGGCGACCTGACTTCCGGCCAGACGAGTCGACTTTTTGCTTTATTATCTCGGCGACCTGACTTGTCTGAGACGGTTGGAGAAACCATGAAGACGACTCGTCTCATTTCATGTGTATTGGACAACCCTCGTGAAATGGGGTCATTTTTGAGATTCTTAGGACAGGGAGCTTCGGTTATTTTCTAAATTAAGGAAACTATGTTCATTCATGATTTGAAATCGGATTTAAACGGAAATATACCGATAGCGAGAAACTTTCTCTCTATTATGTTTTTTTAAGTTAGTTTTTAAATACAACATATACCTCCTGCAAAAAAATTTATCACTGCTGTGTATGTTTTGTTTCCTATCACGTTCACACAATACAACAACCCATTACAAATGATTTCCATTTTTGCAGGAAATTGAAAGAAAAATCATGTCCTCGGGTGCGTTTGCAGTTGGCTAAATGCATGGAAGCTTTCATTAAGGTTAACTTTAAAACCTTTGATTTTGCAAATTTTACTCATCTGGAGGTTTTGTGACTAGATACATTAGCAAGCTTTCATTCTTCCACTAAAAGGTTTTTTGATTAACTTACAGATCGACCCAGAAGCAAAATGGACAAAGTTGAAGCTGGAAAAAAAAGACACTTCTGGAGGTACAAAACGTAATTCAAAGTGAATTCGCTAAACATTTCGTGTTTTAAATTGATTTTTTAAAATAAAAGTTCCTTTATGCATGCTGCAGATCTTGCATAAATTCACTTGAGTACACCTTGATTGAAGGTTAATGGTTAAGTCTATCCAGTCATTAGTTGAAAAAACATCCAGAAGTGGGAAAAAGGTTTTGAATTTTTAGACCATTCAGCGATTATTTCTTTATTTCATTGCATTTTTGTAGAAGCTATACTTGTACTCTTTATGGCAAAATTTCGATTTTTTTTGAAGATTCATCCGTGGCTAGTGAGGAGTATCCATGCTTTCTATATGATGCAAGCCATGTCGTGCGAATGTATATGTCATCAGCTGTTAGCAATCTCTTTACCGTCGAGACTGCCAATGGTGAACTGTGGCCTGCAGCAAAAAACAAACAGCATTCTTCGTTTGATCTGGTGGAGAAGTGCCTAGGACGAGCATTACGTGTCAGTGTATGTCAATATTTGATTATAAAAAGGTTGAAAAAATATTGGTTGATATAATCTGTTTTCATTATTTACAGTAACGTTCTTTCAGTTTATACTTTTTTTATATATTGTAAATAAAAATAAACACCTTTGTTACGTATGTCAGAACGAAATGTTTGTTTGGTGAATTTGAAACAAGCCAAGCTTATTGAATGACGAATGCGATCAGTTCGAACGTAATGCATACCAAGCCAGCTTCTGGCATCAACCGGTATTTTTGCTTGTTGAAAATTTTCAGTAATATTCAATAAGCGATGTAAAAAGACATTGTCAGTTGGTAAATTCAAGTGGAACCTTAAATGAAATTAGTAAATTAACAGAAACACAAAACATAGCAGCGCAATTGGTAAATTACTCGAGTAAATTCCTATTCTACTGTTCATCTAAATACAAAAGGAAGCTATTGCTCTTTTGAAATGAATAGTTAATTATTAGTATGAAGTGCAGTTTATTTATGCTTGTTTATTATATTTTTACCATCTTATTATTTATTTAAAAATCAGAGCTGGAAATAAGTGGCGGTCATCGGACATTGACCGACCAAAACTTGCTAATGTCCGACGAAATTCCAACTTTGATCGGACATGATGTCCGGACAATTTTTTTATCGTAAATGAAATCAATGAAAATAAATATTGCGCTTGACATACCGTGCCATAATGCCATAAAGGTTTTGTTAAAGTTCAGATTGAATAAAGATCTGCCGTGATTAAATTTATGTTTTAATGCATGGGACGCCATATATGTCTTTAGTTCATGGCTTTCGAAAGTGCATTACTTATCAATATTGACATGAACGTAGTTTGCTTCTTTTTTCTTATTCGACAAGGGATATTCCGTCCTTTCACTCAAAGTTTCAAACCAATAAAACATCATGGAAGCTTGATTTGAACGTTTAGGTTACTCTTACAGTGATTGCTGTACATGCTCGTGCTTTTAAGAGCTAACCGTCTAGATCTTGAAGTGCATTGCGTGACCGAAGTTCATATTCAACGATAAGGGTGACCAAAATTTCTGCTCAGTTTTCTCATTTTTCTCTAAAAATAACCCAGAGAAAAGGCGAAACAATAACAATACAATTCATACTTCCGATGAAGGTATAAAATTGTTTTCAAACCAGTGAGCACTACTTTAAATAAGCAGTCACTGAGATCGAGAACTTCGATAGATTGTGGCATTCTGTCATAATAGGTATGCGTCTGAAGCTGTCGGATTTTTCATTACTTGACAGACGCTTCTTCATGCAAATTGATCTGTTCATTTTGTAAGTTGAACATTCCATTTGTTTTCAACAAGAAATATAGCAAACTAAGTAAATTTTATTAATGTTACAAAAGTACAACTTTCAGTATTCACTTGCGATTGATGAACACGTCTTGGAAAATGCTGTATTCTCTGGATTATCTAAAACCAACTACCAACATTATTTATAGAGTGACAGTAAAAATAGTTTCACTGCATCGCGGGCATTGCAATGGGTTAGCATTCTCCTCCCGGTACGCTTATTGCTTACTCAGCTCTACCAGTATCTAATGCCGAACAGTATTGTTTTTTTAGCGCATTAAAACAAGTCAAAACATAAACTTAAGATGAGCGACACTTTTCCTATCACCGATGGAAGAAATCTTACGAATAAGATTTCAAGGTCCTCTACTGGAAGATTTTGATGTATCTGTGATAATTCGTTTTAGCTTGGAATGCAGGCAATGCTCGACGACTAAATAAAAAACCAAGAAAGGCTTACAAGATTTGGGCTAGTACAAAGTTTTCATATCAGTCTTCAACATCTTCAAATGATTCGTCCACCAACACTGACAATGAGGACCAAGCCATTTTAAGTGAAGGTGATGAAGTTGATGATGAGGCAGGAGACGTTTTACAACATTGTTGAGTTACTGTATAACATTTTATAGCTAGCCCATGTCGTTTATTTCTGAGTACCTGTTCTACCATATTTTAATGACTAAGTACTAAAGAAGTTACTTTTTGTTGTCTTAAGGTTACGTTTCAGTTTAGGCAGTGTTTTTTAGTTAATGGTGCATATCTCTGTTTTTTCGCAACGTAACCCTATAAACCTAAATATCACTGAAAAGCTCAATAAATTCTCTAAATCGCAGTTTAAGTTTTAATTCGTAATTTCAAAAAAATAAAGAGAACAAAAGCCTTATTTTCCGACCTTGTGTTCTATTTACGGGAATTCCAAGTCAGATGTGTTATGCTTGATGGCATCAATTATTATATTTTCATATTTGGCACTAATCAAATCCAAAACCATGTCGGCGTTTTTTGAAAGGGCGCTTTCTATTTATTTCACAACCAAAAACCCAAAATGGCATTTTTGTAAACGAAAGCGACAGAGTTTCGTTGTGATAACATGAAAAATTTTTAAAATTTCAAAAAACTTCAGGCGTGATGAGCCATTTTACTTCTGGCAAAATTTTCTATTTCAAAATCTCGTTCTGTATATGTAATATCGCAATTGTTTTTCACTCTTTTAAAGGTTTACTATTTATCTCTCCAAATGGCTAATTTTGTTTTGGTCATTTTCTTCGGTTCAAACTGAATCATAACCTCAATTAAGCAAATCGTTGGAGTAACAGCAGTAATTTTGTATTCGGTCAGTAAGGTTGTTAATTTTATGTTGATGTTTTTTTTTGTCAAACCGCCTATATTTTACTATCTATTATTGGAATTATGAGCAACAGAAATGCGAACAAATTACAAGGAAAGAAAAGTGATAGCTCGGTAATTGAAAGATATTTTAAAGTCAACCTTTTTTTTCAGGTTATGTCCGGCCAAAATTTAACTTTGTCCGACCAAGATGTTGTTTTGGTAGGACATATGTCCTATCAAGTCCAAAAAATTATTTCCAGCCCTGAAAAATTGTAGTGTATAATGGAAAATTAACCAAATAAACCAAAAGAAAGAGTACAGTGACATAACCAAATACTTAATTCTAAGCTGTAAATCATTATGAGACCTAGTTGCTTATTGGGCCAGTGCTTATTGTGAGTCTTTGAATCTCCCTGGGCGGGATACTGATTCACAGGTTAAATCAGTAGTTTGTTTGGTGGAGACGAAAGTGACACTACTTACCTAACTATCTGTTTAACTAATAAGTTAACTAGCTAACTAACTAACTAACTAACAACACTAATAGTTGTAACTAAGCTAACTAACTAAGTAAATAACTAAATGACTAACAACACTGTAACTAAGTAACTAACTATTTAACTCACTACTGTAACTTGTACTAACTAATTACAAAACAAAGTAATTACCAACTTAGAGATAAATTTGTAATTCTACACCGTATGAAAAAAGAGAAAACTTACTGACGTTTCGGACGTTTGTTCTTCATCCAGGTATTTTTTATCCATATAATGTTTAGCGTCTTGTTCAAGGTTGTTATGTCCAGCATTCTCAGGCTTCCATCTGGGTAGTCATTTAAAATTATGTTTCACTTTATATTGTCTCCCTTGCCTTTCTACATAAAGTCGTAAAAAGTGTATTTATTCTTGTAATGCAGTTTGGTTCGTTTTCACGTGCACAGTATGTATACAAGCTGAGAGGCAATTAGACATTTTTAAAAGAACTGTGATTTTTCATAGTAATGTTAGTCTTCGAATTTTCACGTACAGTATATTTTTCGTCAAAGTTTATTGAAAGAGTGGTTTTGGGGTCAATAACCAGACTCCCAAGTATTAATTTTGTTTTGGACCATCTAAATTCTATCTGAGGGCAGAGTTTTGTTTGGTTATCAGTTTCGAGGCAATCCAGAGTGCTTCTGTTTTGTTTGTTCAGTTTAAAGTCAGACAATTCTCCGAACTCTTTAAGAAAGTTTAGAGGTCCTACTGATAACGTTTTTGAATCGTTTGAAGTTAAAGGTGTGTCATTGGCATATTGACTAATTTTATTTCGACTTCCATTTATTGTAAAGCCTGGTAGATTTTTGTGTTTTCAATAGCGGAGGCTAATGCTTCTACTATTATAATGAAAAGGTAGGGAGAAAGGGTTATTCTTGTCTGACCCCGCTTTCCAATTTAAAACAGGTGCTCATTCATCCATTATTTGATGATACTGATAATGATAATCTTTAATAGAATTCTCCCATTCCGGGTTTTTCAGAAACTAGTTACATTAATATCATATATTTAACTTATGAATCAAATAATGTATTATAAACAAAAATATGATACAATTACTTATATTGGTGTTTAAAAAAATATTCTAAAAAAGACAGCCGTTAAAACTAAATTGCAAAAGATGCTTTTTAAGCAGTAATTTAAAAGATTTTAAGGTTCTTGCACATTTTATGTTAGGGTTTAGATTGTTCCAATAATGAACAGCTCTAAAATTAAAAGAACGCTGTCCTGCAGCAGACTTATAAAATGGGATTTGTAAAGTGTCTCTTTGACGGGTCTGCCTTTTGTGTACGTCAGACCTCTTGCTAAACTTTTCGATTAAGTAACCAGGAGCCATATTATTCATGCATTTAAACATTAGTACTAGGTCTCTAAACATAACAGTATCTTTCACAGTAAGCCAGTTTAATTGATGAAGGAATGGTGTTACATTGTCAAATTTCTTTTTGTTGGTGACAATTTTACATCCAAAGTTCTGAACTAACTGTAGCTTTTTTATGTTTGAGGCTGATGTATTTGCCCAGACAGAGGAACAATATGTCATTTTGTTGAAAACCAATGAATTTACCAGTGTGTTTAGGGTCTTAGAGTCAAAACTTGAACGTACTCTGTTGATTTAGCAGAGTTTAGAAAAACAGGAGGATGCAACGTTTGTTATGTGGTTGTTATACGTGAGGTTGGAGTCTAAAACACTCCCAAATCCTTGGCAGATGGAACAGGATTTAAGCGCTTTCCCAAAAAGGAGAGTGATGGTGTGGGTTCAAGTTTGTTCAACTGCAGTCTTGTACTAATAAGTAGAAATTTGGTTTTACCTGGATTTATCAGCAATTCATTTTCACAACACCAGGTTGCGACTTCATGCAAATCATTTTGAAGTTTCTGTATTGCACCTTCAACATTCGACACAGGAAATGACAGGTATAGTTTCAGTCATCGACATACGATTCAAGTTCACACGTCGTTACCGTAGGAAGATCGTTTAGATATATACAGAACAAAAGAGGCGAAAGAATTGCACCCTGTGGTACCCCATGAGATAACGGTAAAGGATCCGATAATATGGAATGAATGCGAACTGACTGGGACCGATTTGATAAGTAACTCTTAAACCATTGAACACTTGCCGATGACGCGCCCAAGTTAGCTATTTTCTGCAGTAAACGTTCGTGATTTATGGCATACCATACGGGATGGTCGGTGAGGTCCATGTCTTGGAAAACAAAAAGGCGTTGGTTCAATAACTCACAAATTTTTTGCGTGTGCCCGCTCAAGACGCAGACGCAAGACAGTACATCGTGTTGGTCCAAGCGGCATCGACGCGGTGAAGCATATCGGTTACGTAGTTGGGCACGCCGTGGATTTCAACTTTGAAGTCCATGTCTGCGAAAGAAAAGAAACAAAAAAGTCGTTAATGAGGGACGACAGATGGTTCCTCCATCATGTCGTCCAAAAGAGCGGTGACGGCGTCTTGGTAACCGTAAGGGTAGAAAATGAAGGTGTCGGGGTTGAGCACGCGTTTGTTAAAGACCAGACGGTATTCCTTGGTACGTTATTGTGTGGTGAGGGTATAGGTCTTTGGATGAGGTACGATTTTGGTGGATTCGACGACGGGGGTGACGAGAGGTTGGTCTTGAGGGTCGGTGATTTCGTCCAGCACGTTTTGTTTGAGAACCTGGTAGTTGAGTTGAGCGGTCCCTTCGTAGTTGAGGGAGAAGTTTCGGATCTTGCAGACAGCCTTGCAGTCGGAGGTGAGGTAGCCGTTGTTTTTGGGACCGCCTGAGTAGAATTCGACAATGTGCACGCCGGGATCGAGTTCGTCCTTAAAGTAGCCTGCGTAGCATGCGTTTCCGTTGCAAAAAAGCAAAAGGTGGGGGTGGGGAAATGGGAGGAAGGAAACACTTGCAGACAAAGCTTGGGATTTTGGAAACTGCCCACTTGACAGTTCGCGCTGGGTTGAAAAATCAAATTTCCCTTCGTCTTAGCGGAAGTGAAATTTTATGGCATAAGTGCTGGATCAAAACAAACTATAAAGCGTGTTTACTTCTCAAACTTTTCAAATTAAAAAAATGTCGATAAATCCGTCTGACAAATGCAGGCTTTGCAAATGTAATTTTAAAGTTAAATTTGGTAATTTTAATTGTGCAAATTATTTCAACGGAAAACTTTTTCATTCATCAAGACGAAAAGGCTGTGAGGGGAATTTTTGGCTGAAACATTAAAAAAAAATTGGGCTCGAGGTTTTACAATCTGAGGAAAAGTCGGGTCCCGTATGAATTTCTTGCGCTCGAAAAATCCGAAACCTTAGATTGTTGTATTTGTTTGTACCACTACATCAAAATATTATATCATTTCAAGTTTTAAAGTTTTTTTTATTAAGAAATGAATTTATCTGTTTGTAACACAACACGAAAACGAGATCGAAAATAAACATTTCGCAAATCAAAATATGATTTTCAGAAAAGAAAATTTCAATATGTTTAAAGGATTATTTCGATACTAACATCAGATCATTTCCAACACAATGTTTAGTTACAGGCTTGCATTTCTTGTCAGGTACCCGGACTTTTGAAATCAATGTTGAAATCTGTTTGTGGTTTACTTGTTACTCACAAGTTTTCAAGTTTATAGGTAAAGAATCACACAAACTCGTGGCTTTTTACAAGTTTTCTCAAACAAGTCACAAGACCACTTGTGTAGCTCGGCGTAGACGCGACAGTTTGCCAAAGCTTGCTTCGTCCTCGACCAGCAAGAGCAAGTTATAAAGAAATAAGAAAGCTGACGTCGTTTTGGACTATAGTCCTTGGTCGGATTGAATGTAAACTCGACCTGCAGAACAAGTGATTAGCTCAAACCGCCGCAATAACACCAATTTAATAATAACACAGGCACTATAATACATCCTATTTTGGCTTTTTGCCTTTTCCAGTCAAGATTTCAACGGTGTTTGAATCGACGGCAGCGAGATTTTAATTTCGTGAACAGCTCATCACTTGTTCCTGCTTCATAGCCTCCCCAAACTTTCGGCTTTCATGAGCTTCCTCAGCTAAAATGAATACCAGCTGATAGTTCCGAAGCAGCTGAAATGTCTATTGATATGCCCTCTTTCACTTGATCGTTAACGATACTTCTCACGGACATTAAAAACTGTAAGTATAACACGAAATTTTCTTTGACCACCGTAAACAAATGCGAAATTCTTCCGAAGTCTGTGTCTGTGGGAAGCACAGCAAGTAAATTGCCCCTTGTAATCTGCTGCTTAACAAAAGACTTTTGCTCCTCTTTTATTTGAAAATTAAATCCGTTCCTAACTAAAAAATCTACTGCTTTTGAAAAGTTTTCTTTGTTCAAACTTTTCATGTCTTCCGCCAATTTGGTTTTCAATGATGACAAGACTGTAAAGTGTGATTGGCACTTGTAAATAAAGAGATCCAAACAGCACCAATCAGGGAGCGGGGTTTGTCTGTAAGCGTTTCCTTCCTCCCCTTCCCCACCCCCTTCTTCCGCTTTTTTGCTCTCGCCCCAATTTTTGCGCGGCCAAAACAGAAAATCTTACAAAAACCAACGGAAACGCTTGCTACGCAGACTATCCTTAAGTCGCCCAAGTACGGTCCCAGAGACGGATTGAGTTGCTGCGGATTGTTAAAGAAAAGATGGAGTCGGTGTTAAAGTAGAGGACTCGTTCTTGCAAGAAGTTCAAGGCGTCTTAGAGACGGAGTCGAGCCCAGCAGATGGTGAAGCAGGCCACAAAGATGTTGAAGTTGGCCGAGAGGTTGTCCATATGCTCTTACATGCGGTGGTGAATCTAGACGCGTTCTTCGGTCAAAGGACTGACGTAACGAATGTCGTGCTTGTCACTGTGCAAAAATTGTTGGAACTTTTGCACTTTGGTGAACTCGCGTACCAGCATCTTGTTGGTGTTTTGGCCACATGGAGTTGAGCGCCAATTTGGCGATGGTGCGGCAATCGGGATTGCGAGCCATGTTGTTGGTATCAAAGTTCTCGTCGGTTTGGTAGTCGGCGGGCCATCCGCTGGATTCTTCTTTGAGTTTGAGCCAGGTGTTGACGTAATTGCGGAACAAACCGTCTTGGGTGCACCAGGTACCGGTTAGAGCACGTTGCGAGTCGCTGTGACAGCAGATGGTGGTCTTGGCGCAAAGGTCGCGATCGAGCTGTTCGACGGTGCAGGCGCGACAGAGGGGAAACACCAGTTTGGAAGCGTGACGTTACGGCAACACGGGATGAAATATATGATACGGAGGCAAAACGGTGCAGTGAACCAAACCAAAGTACGGGCTGAGCTCGGTGGTGGGTGGATTGTAGATAAAGGTAGGGTGCCCCAACGGATACCGTGCTGTCTTGTTGATGTACGGATACAGACTGGTAAAATCGTAGTAGGCAATGGTTCAATCCGGTTCGGCTTGGGCGTAGAAACGAACGGCATTGGTGCGCGTCCTCCGAAAAAGGCATCTCGAGAATTGAGAGGTGGTTGGAGCTGTAAGTCTTTCACAAAACGTTGTACGTCGGGTTCGGTCTTTTTACGGCACTGCCATTGGCATTCCCACATGTCGCGGACGGTGTAACCTTCGGATTGCAAGACGTCGCGTCGTTACTTAGTGGCATCGTAGACGGCTGTCATGGAACGATCGAGTTAGTGGTGGATCTCGATGCGTTTCGGGTAGCAGTCGGGATACCCGTGCCAAAAGCAGCCGTGAAAGTCGTAGACGGTGCGCGTGGCTGCGTGGAAACCGTCGACCGGGTAGTGCGTCTGAGGAATCTGGTACTCGCCGTCGTTGTGGACGTATTGGAGACGGATACCGTAGTGGTACTCGATCCACAGGAGCCATTCCATGGCCACGTCAAAATGGTTGCTTTGATGACGCCAGCCCTGCAAAGGTTGCGAGGCGATGGTGTTGGCTTGTAAGCGATTGCGTCTCAAGTCTCAGTTGCAAGCGGAGGCGATGGTTATTTTTGAGAAATGATCAAAGTGGGCCACGGCCCGAAACTCTTCGCGAAACTTGAGGCAGCCGGCTTTGAGGAGATGAACGTCGGACTGGCAGTAATCATGCAACTCTTGGCGAAAGTAAACACGTAAGGAGGCTGACATTGGACCAGCTCGTCGTACCACTGGTCGAATTCGCGTCGTTTCTTGATGCTCATGCCGTGAGGACCGTACGTGTCTTTGGGCGGCAGAACACTGACTTAGTCTTGGTGTGCGGACACGTTGTAGAAATGGGGAAAGAACCCTTTTTTCAGTTCGCGAATGTCAAAGGTGGCGAAAAAGCAGCCAAAGCCATGGGAAAGAAGGACATGGTGTCGATGAAACGGATGCAACCTTTTTTGAGTTACAAACATTTTCCTCCGACACGCACTTGCTCGATCTGCCGTTTCTGGCTGGTGTGGGCGTCGATGATGGGGTAACTGTTGTACCCGCGAAAGTTGTGTGCAATGACGGTGATGGTCAGCTCATCGTCGTCGTCATCATTGTCATCGTCGTCATCGTCACTACCGCTGCTCAGCTCGTCCAGCCAGTCGATGAATTGGAGACAGCATTGATCGTCTCGGAACACGTAAGGGGTGTACTGTCGCTCTGGTCGGTCATGGCGATCAATAGGTTGGGAACGTGCCGACCTTCGATCTGCATGGACTGGATGTCGAAAAAGACCAGCATTTGATCGTCGTTGTTTTGTTCGGGCATTTGGGCGACTGTTTGGATGTAACATTGGTCCAGTGCAATGTCGCAGATCTCGCGGCAGGAACGGCAGCCGACTTTGCCGCATTGATGGTTTTGGTGTTCGGCTTTTCGCAGATTGAGTAGTTGAA
>JAOBAY020036796.1:0-14074 GCA_025331085.2 Zoanthus sociatus
ATTGCGCTACCACGCCCAACTTCTCTGCCTGTTCAAAATTCATCTACTGCTACTTCATTTGAAAAGGAAAACCCTGCGATATTAGGTTACTTCATTGTTTACAATCAGCTCGTTAGGATACAACTGTAGCAGGGTTGTTTATAGGAGCCGTCAGCCGGCGAAGTTCACAACCTCTTACCCACGTTCTTCCCCTAATGAAAGGACCTGGGTGCGAGATTGCGAACTTCGCCGCCTTCACTGCAAGGTTTTGCTGGCTACTTTCAATGATTCGACAGTCATTCGTGTGAAGTAACACTAGAGGACTAACAACAACATAACTGTCTACGTTTTAGAAACTTACGGCTACACTTTACCTCGGAAAACCCTGCTAGAGGTGGCAAAAGAACACATAAGATTTGAGTTAAAAACTTAAAGTGTCTATATGGCCAATTTTGTTTTCGGTTTCGATACCTGTTAAGAATGCATAGAAGAATATTCTAAAAAACATTCAATAACATTCAATACCGTCGCATTTTTGCCATAAAATTGAGCTTTAAAGTTCCCGCGCCAGCCACGCCCAACGAAGATGACCGGGAGTCGCTAAGTCTGGGTTCATGAAAAAAAAGGCCTTGACGTCACTTCAGGAATCGTGTACTCTCTCAGCCAGGTTATTTCAATGTCTTATTGTATTTCCATACCAATTCGATCATTTTTTGGATTGTTTGCGCCAAAAAATGACTTACTATGTATAGAAAAACAATGAACACTGAAATATAGAGTCGACGATCCCTGAGTGACGTCATGACCTGTTCTGGACCCAGACTTAGCAACTCCCGGTCATCTTTGTTAGGTGTGGCTGCTGCGGATTCTTTAAAGCACAATTTTGTGGCGAAAATAAAACGATATCGAAATTTTTTTCATGATACTTTTCTACACATTCTAGAGATACCAAAACAGAAAATGATTTTTTGTCCATATAGACACTTAAGAAGGCAAGAAGCTAACAAGTTTCCCGAGTGACCATACATTAGGTGCTTTGTTATATATTTAGCAAGGTGCTCACTGTTCCTGATGGAATTCCTGGAATTTTGAAATTTTTTTCCAGGGCCCTGGAAAACTCCTGGAAAAACAGATAATTTCCCTAAACCCCTGGAATTTTAAAGGAAACATTTTCGTCAGTTTTCAAAACAAGCCAAAACCTGCAGAAGCATCTGACTCCTGATTGTATTTTTTGTATTTTATGTAAACTCAACTTGATATTGTTACATTTTGCATGCCGAGACGGAGAGAGAAACTGGTGTTGGGTCCTGGAAAAATATTTTCTTTACCCTGGAGAACTCCTGGAAAACTCCTGCAATTTTCTTATCACTAGTCAGTGAGTACCATGATATACATTTGAACAATACTAACCGTAATTCTGTAAACTAAAGTAGATAAATCCCTTTTCCTGTGCAGCCCTGGAGCATCTGCAAACGAGATCCTTTACGTAGGTGTCCCATCTATTCCAGTCGATAGTATGGTTGCTATAGACGTTGGATTTGTTGTCACGATCGGTGAAAAGAAGAAAAGGAAGAGGCCTGGGGCTCTCCATGTCATCTTTGAAGCATCCAAGTTTTTCGTAATCCACAGAACAGGCTGGGTATGGAAAATTTGAAATAATTACAGAACAAAACAACCTAACATAGACTTTCTCGACTTTTTTAAAACTATACTTTAGTAGTTAAAATATGATTTAACATTGACACTCAACATTTTTAAGTCTAACAGACATGTTATCACACTTCTAGTATCATCTTCAGTGTTAAAAAGGAGGAAATATTGCTGAATTTAAGTAGTGACTGAAATAGAATTAAATTACCATAACGATAGCTTGTGATTAAGACAAAGACAAAAAGGGGGAAATTATATATAAGGATAGTTTTAAATTTACATGTTTGACTAGTGCATTGAGAAGAGCTTTTCAAATTCAATGTGGATAGCCTCTTTAATTTTAATTTGGAATTCTGTTAAGGCAAAATTTGAAAATTTAAAACAGACGTCTGAACATATATAGCTACTTTGCTTAAAGTTCTCCAGGTGCCTGAAAACGTTCGAGATCCTGTTCGTAGTCATGTGCTCACGAACATTTTCATACAAATGCTGTTAATTTCAACCATTGTCTATTCGCCAAAATGGCTTCGGAAATTGTTACAAGTTACATTGCACATAGCAAGGCTTTGGCGTTTTTAAGTAGTCTTGTCATATCTATAATTGATATTATTCATTTTTAAATCAATAACGGTTCACATTGAAAAGAGTTTTTCAACCCCGGGGTTGAACTCGGCTCTTCTAACCGGGTTTAAATCCCCGAATTAATCTACCAAATGAATTTATCCTCGGTGACAACTTCACCATGCTTTTTATTTATTATTATTATCATTATCATCATCATCATAATCATCATCATTATCATTATCATTATCATTATCATTATTATTATTATTATTATTATTATTATTATTATTATTGTTATTATTATCATGTTATAAAACAGGCTAAATACCTTCGGTTGCCGGTCGTGACGTTGATGATTTAGCTGTAAAGAAGAACCATGACAATATAATTATTGAGCTTTTAAGAAAAACAACTATATTTCAGCTGGCCAAACGAGCCTTCTTCAGGTTTCAAAATTTAAATTGGTAGTTCAACTGTTACCAAGTTTGACCGTTATGAAATATGATGCGCGTGCTGTAATACGTAAGAAAACATAGGAATCGCAGGAATGATAAAAACCGTTGGATGAAAAGGAAATTGAGTAATGACAACAACGTTACGAAAAATACAATTTAAACTACAAATTTAAATTTTCAAACCTGAAGAAGGCTGGTTTGGCCAGCTGAAATATAGCTGTTTTTCGTAAAATTTATATACGTTGTGTTGACTCATTTTTTACTCTTTAGTGTTTCACTATTCATCGTCAACGAGAGTTAACTGGCTCCGACGTAAGCAGTAATAATTTTTGTGTGGCTTTTATTTATATAACATAAATTTAGCTTGGGCTGCCTGTGATTAATCCCATCTTTCAACAACTCATCCATGATTACATAATTTTTCAAACAATAATCATGCAACTATCATGCAGGACGTTACGTAAAGTGCACATCCTGTCAAACACACTGAAAGCTTAAGAAGAACTCGCTACTACAACGGAGACCTTACCTGGACACTCCAATCTGGCTTTACACTGGGATTTATACTGCAATGATGTAGACTTGCCTTCACTTTTCAGGTACTGATGACTATAGCGCTAGTAGAATTATCTTTAATGTGATAAATTTACTTTTTTCAGAAAACCCCGCAGTCTCTATTAGAAAACAAAAGCCCTGATTTTTATTATTGTACTGCAAGTATAATTGATAATCCATACGTCGTCACAAATTAAGTTGTGCAATCTCCTACGTATGTAACTAAAATAATGAACTCGATAAAAATGTTATCGCCAAAATATATATATATTTTTTAGAATAACAACATTCATTCAAGACTGATTACCGTTTGGTCGTCAATTCGTTAGTGATAAAAGAAATGTAGCTCAGTCTTGATAAGTGAAAAAACGCAACAGCGACAACAACTTAAATAAACAAAAAAGAATCTAAAAATACGTCAATACGGAAAATAAATGTTTATTCTTTCATTAATAATAATAGTAATAATATTAATGATAATAATAATAATAATAATAATAATATAATAAGAAGAAGAAGAATCATCTTTATTTTGAGAGGATACACTTGACAGTAAAACTGAGGAAGTTGTGTACCTTAATAAAATAACTACAATAAATGATTCAAATTAAATACATAAATATATAAAACATAATATAGATATAAGAATAAGAATAGATATACACAATACATAAATAAGCTAAGCTAATTTACGATAAAATGATATTAATGTTAATATAAGAATCAGTAATTAAAATATTTGTACAGTAATTTCTTTAAAACTGATAAACTAGAGGTACTCTTATTATCAATAGGAGGAACATTCCAAAATCTAGTAACAGATACTTGAAAACTCTTAGCACCTTCAGTTTCTCTTTTATATCTAGGACATATTAAATTTAAAGAACCATATCTACTTTGTCATTCTTGGCATACATTAATGTTTCGCTGTAGACGTTCAGACATGTAGTTGGGGCAATTCCCACTCAAACGTTTATGAATAAGTATAACTTTATTAATTTTTGCTTCATGAAAGAAAGGCAATCAGTTAAGTTGTTTAAAAAGGCCTTCACTATTAGCCATAGCATCAGCATTCAAAATGACGCGTGTGCGGCAGAACACGAGGGAAATGCAGAAATTTCTTTATTCCTCGAGTGTTCTCAAATGTCCGGAGTGTTTTATCACAGTGTAATACACGGCTTAAGCTTCTCTATTTGTTGAGTATATATAATGTAACAAGTAGATTTCCTGATCAATTATAAAAGTGCTCAATAGATTAAATTAAAGCTGTGTACATACATAGAGATTTGGATAGACTATTTGACTTTAATGCTACTCAGAGTTTTCGGCAATCATTAGGAAACTGCCAAAATTAAGAAATACAGGAAAAGGTATAATAATACGAGAGAAGCTTATCACTTAGAATCGTTTGAACTGACCAATAAGATGTAGTGATTGTTACTGATAAAATAAGGTATGATAAGTATGAAAACGCTGTGATTTATCAGTTCGTTAAAATGCGGTTTTCGGTAAGAACTTTCTAGAATGTCTACAACTAGATAACAATTCATTTCTATTGTTGAGGATGCACATTTCTGGCTTGCAAATTATAAAATATTTCTCCCACAAGCGCAAGTTACATTTTGTAGTGATGTTAGAGTATGATCTTGCTTGCTTGATTCTGCGCCATTTGATTGAATAGTCAATGTTCTTGTCTTTCAATGCCCAAATATATTTACTAAGCTCAGTAGAATGCTTGTAACGCTCATTTTTAAATGAACATACACGGTTTAGTGTACCTAAGTTTAAACATCGTGTCGCAAAGTCCGATGTATATGTCTCCTCGGTGGTTGTAGTGGAGGTTATAAAGCCTTGGGATGCCCATTCTGTTGTGGATGGACAGCAAACTTTGAGCGATATCTCTGCTCAATTTGCAAGTGGAGAATTGGACGATCGATGGAGAGCCAATGGACGAACTGTTTCACACTGCACAAGTGAGTGCTTCAAACAGAATCACCAGCCTTTTAACTTATTCTTAAAAAACTTTGAAGTAAACTGTACATTTCAAAAAAACCCGCTTCCTCCTCCTTTTTCAAAAATTCGGACGCTAAACATAATTTTTTTTTCCTTGGCCTAACAGAGTGAATTCTTAATTGTAGAGTTTTTTCTTCAATAGAAGCCCGTCGCATGATGCTACTCGAATATATTTTCTTTTTGAAGCACTATTTCTGCCTTCTTCTAGTTTTTTAACTTTGAAAAGCTTCCGGGTCCTTTCTTGCATACTTACAAGGTGGTTTTAGCTTGTAATCTGGTCCAATTATTACTCTTTTAATATATACTCTTTTATAAATTGCTATTAGAATAGCATTTTGTTGTTAAAAATATCTACCCACAAATAAATCCCACCTAACAACCATTGAAACCACATATTTGTTTACAAACACTTTAATACGCTGGTTACGGTAATAATATTATAACAAAAGACTTTGGCACTTTTCTACGGAAATATAGTGTGAAGCAATAATGTATTTACTCAAACTAAATTAATGTATTGTTGTGTTGTTAATACAATAAACTGACGTAAAGTTTCACCTGTAGTTCCCGTTTTATGTTGATAAGGCTTTTGATCTGACGCGTTATTGCTCTATAACAGGAAATTTTCTTTAGAACGCGGGGCTTTCTTGGCTTCATCTCAATATAGATTTAAACTCTTTTATAATTGGTTCGTAAAGATCATTAATATCTTACTCGAGTACCACAGGTCCTCTGCTTGAAAGTCATCAGATCATTTCGCTTTGTACCACAAATGGGTTACTTGAATTCATTCAAGATGAATCATTTGTGTCACGTTCAACTAAAGCAGTGCTTTGAAAATGTCGTGCTTAATCATTTATCAAGGTAAAACGGTATAGTGTGTAGATGTAATGCGCCACAGTAGTGATGTGAATTTTCGCCAATATATAATAAGGTGTGTAAATATTATGTCACGAAGCGAAAATTAAGTTGGATCCGGTATAACATACCGTGCGAGCAAGTGAAACGAAGGAAAAAGATACTATATAGATGACAGTACGAATGCAATTTCTTAGGATAAGTGTATCACAGAGAAACCAAAAATGAAAAATCGTAGTTTTGCTTTCCCTTGCATATGTTTCAATGTCTTCGTTCTTTTCGGCGTCAGTATTCCATCTCCACTCCAAACGAAGAAAAGCTCATAAATTAAAAGATTAAAAAATTTTCTGCAAGCATGAATTGATTTTATTTTTCAGTATATATAATATTTTTTTTCTGTTGAAATCGGGACAGAAGATTAGATTGTTATGTATAGGTTGGTATAATAATCAGTAGGGCAATACGTATAAACGTAGAAATATATGTCTAGTCTATCGGATAAGAAACATTATAAATTTTAAGATCTTAGCTTTACCACTGATTTTCGCCTGAAAACATTCTAATGCAAATTCCTAAAATACTTCTAATTTTAGTCGAAATACTTATAAAATTAACGATTTTTAAACCAATAACATTAGAAGTGGTAAAGATAGGGTACATGATATTTCTCTTTATAGTTTAGAATGGCAATAAAACATTTTAGAAGCGCAGAAAGAAAACTTATTCTGAACTAATTCATGTATTTCATTCTTATTTCCATTGAGGAGGTCGCATACTGGTGATTTTTATAAACTGGATTCTTATTAAAAATATTGTTTGTCATCAGTGAGTTTAGCAAAAACTGATTTCGATATCAACAAACATATTTATTGATTTAATAATTCACAAAGATTTCCCATCACGTGAATGTACATAGCAAATTATCGGAACTGCAGTATTTTCGCCATTTGCCAAATGATACGTTTGACTTGAGATACGTCTGTTTGTTTTAGCATGGAAAACATAACATTTCATAGTCCTTTTATCAAAATGAAATTAAAAGTTTCTTTAAAATGCCTAAGGCGTTTTCATTCGGTTTGCTAACCCTTTAAAGTGGGAGGGATACCTTAGTGCCTTAGAACGGTCTGTTACTGAGAATTCCACTTCTGAAAATAGGCCAAAATGATATGATTTTCGCTTTGATAAACATAAAACCGAAATGCTATATAAAGAAAACTCGATAGTATTTAAAACGGAAGGTATGTTTTTCAAGGGTCTGTTTGATCGTTAAATGCTTCAAGGGATTAAGTATATTGCCTCAGAAATAATATACACATAGACAATAAAATGACAAGTTAACTTTCGGGAGAGAAAACGTGTCTGTTTCAGCACAAACACACGCCAACTTTTTCAACGAAACTCATGAAAAACAAGAGAAATAACCGAAGATAAAGAATAGGAAGCACTCTATTGGGAGACTATTTATAACTGTTTTCAGAAGAGAGGAGTTAATGAAAGCGGAATATCTTAATTAGATAACTTAATAAGTATACAAGAGCCTGTTAATACAATATCAATTTGCTTTGAAAGTATTGATCTATTAGACAGAGAATACCACGCATTGTAGTCAGTAAGAAACACACCTGTGACTTGCTCATATTTTTGGTTCATGATTTGTTGTTGTATTTGAAAAGACTTCATTGCTAATCTACTACCGAATTTTATTTTATGCATTTTTCAATGGCGTCAGAGTTTGCCATTTTCTTTTCGTCAGCGGTAGACGCTCATGTTCCTGTTTTGAAAGTCTTAAACCATTATCGATTCCTATTACGGCTTCATTATTTCAATGTCTTTAGAAAAAAAACGCGTTCAGTGTTCCTGTCGCATTATTTTGTTTGTCTGCACGTCATAGACAATAATCTTAATAATCTTTTCATTGTTTTTCCTTAATGGCTTCTCTATGATATGTTTGTAGTTTTGTGCTTTTAACACAGATGAGTTAGTCTCAACAAACTGGCGAAGACTCCCAGCTGCGCTTTGTTTTTTTTTTCAATAGGTAGGCTAAACGTAAACACAACACCGATTTAGACAAACGCTATTGAAAGGTATAAGCGACGATAAAAGATCGAGTTAAAACTCGTGGATTAATTAATTTTTAGTACCTTTGCTTAGGTGATTATAGAGTTTCCGGTGCTCTCATTGGTGGAGGTTCGTGTAGTATGACTGCCATAATCACCGTGCATGTGGTAATTATAGCCGGCATGATAAAAAAAAATCGAAATGGCCGCCTCGCGTTTTGTGGCTGTTTTCATATTTTGGATGGCTGTTTTTTTATCTCTGATAATCAACTAAATCATTTTAATAAAATAATTATTCGCCTCAGGCTCAGTGAATATCTGGTTGATGAATCTCAACTTCTCGGGAAATATTCACCAAATATCCACGTGGCCTTCGGAGAATATTTCTTAGTTACTTGTATCAAACAACCTGTATTTGCGGCTGAAATGGAAGTTATTGATCTTGAGAAAAAGTGAAAATTAGATATTATGTATGTAATGTTTTGATGTGTTATCGAGGTTTTCACGTGCATTGACTTTAAACCGTATGTTGTTTAAAAAATGATAAAAAAAAAGTAGATTATTGAAAAAGACAATCATATCACAGTTTCTCGCTAACAATGTTACTTATAATTGCGTTTTTAACAGAAAATAAAAAAAAAAATGGGTTTGGAACATTACTTGTTTGAAAGGGTGGTGGTAGTAACAACAACACAAGGTAACAAAGCACATCTTATCGTGTTCTTAACCACAAATGAGTATTTCTGATTGTCGGCGTTTGTATAGTTAGAGTAATAAATCTCCAACAAGGCTTTGGTAGATATATAACATAGCGTTGTTATTTATTTTTTTATACCAGACCCCACTTTATCTATATTGCAGTGCAAAACAAGGAGTTTTTGAAGCATAAAATATTTAAGAGTTTCTCAATACTTGTATGATATTGTGTTGTAAATCAAGACTCGTGCTAATGCCATAATATTCAAGACTATAGTTATTAACTTAACTGACAATGATGCCACCAATTGCTTAAAGTCTTGTTAACTGAACTGAACTATGCAAAAGATAGCAACAAATCTAAACTCGTCGAAAAGTGGTTTAAAAAATTGTTTTCAGATATCTCTGTTTTATGAACACTGTTAAAAATTGAAACCAGTTTTAACATTTGCAAAGAATTGCTTTCGATGCGCATAATTTAAGTAAATCGTTTATAGATAAATAGAAAGAGTTATTCTGTCCTATAGCATAAAGATACGTTTTTATCAGTTATATCACGACTAGCTAATTATTATACTATTATTAATTCATATTTATCTTGTTATTTAAATTACCTTATTATATTTGTACTAAAGTTAAGCTTTTCTTTTTATCGAATCACCTTGTGCATGAACACACTTTTGTCTACCTTAGATTGAGTATATTGGCTTCTTTTGTTTATGATCAGTTTGTATTTCCTTTCATTACTCATGAATTGTTAATTAAGGTATATATAAAGTTTACTCAAAAGCAACTCGGGTATTTAACATAACAAATTTGTATCAAATGTTTTGCCAATTTCAGTTCCTTGTAAGAAAGTGTCTGCTAAAATATCAGATTCGGTTTCATGAATGACTTCGGGCAAATCTAAAAAGGTCAAGTATAACTAAATATGCGACCGCTGCTCGAAACCTTTATTTTATGATTGTATTTATAACCATCCCAGAATTATAATATGCGGACTTTGTACACGAAAACCATTGTGAACGCCTATCTGTCGATATTGGACAGTGATTTATCAAAGGCATCAACCTTTATTACCCTTGGACAACGGTCACTGATTTTCTTCAATATGTCAGAGTTTGATTCCAAAGTAGGTTGATAAGTATACTACATAAGAAATTATCTGAAAAACTCAAGAATATAAAACCAGTGGCCTTATTCAGTTCAAAGACCAAGCTGTTTACTTTTTAAGGTTAGAGGAACTGAGATGACTTTTCAGTTGCAATAACATGAGACAGCTTGCATACACTGAGACGAGCTACTGTTTTAGCACTCTTAGGTTCGAAACTTATCATGATTTTTATGCCGCTTATTTTGGATACCGAACTTGTAGACATTTTCAAATATTCTTGAATTGATTTGATAAAATTCCAAATTTCGAACATACCTGTGCACATGTAAGGTTAATATGTTATACATATACGCTACTTAACTAAATTGTAAATAAGATATTTTCTATTGCTGCTGCAATAAGCTACAACGCCACTATTTTCACATAAGTTATGATAAGAAATTGTTTCGTAAGGAATTGTTTCCTTTAATCTGTTGCCTCAGGGTTTGACCTATAAAGAATCCAAACTTTGTTGATTTAGTTCTGTCAGCCGGCAGAGAAAACTCAAAGAAACAGCGGTGGACTAAAACCTATAAAGGAACAATACCATTACCACAAATTGTCCGCAACACCAGGTACTTGCCGACTGGTCACGATATGTTTACTCGTTAAGTAGTTTAGCTATTTTTTAAAAAGAAAAGAACATAAAGCCGGAGTGGGTCGGCGAGTAAGTACAACACATAATTTAAACTACTAATGGTTGAAAATGTCCAAAGTTGAAACTTCGAATGTTAGTTACTTCTCGTTAGGATCACGCACACGGTATGGAGATATTTAAGTTCATAATAATAAATTAAGATAAAGTGCAGCTTAAAGATTTAAACAAGCCCGAACGCATGAGGGTAATAAAATCTTTATTTTTTGTGCTTGCCTTAAGCTTTTTTTTTTTAATTTGTGATTTACGTTAACAGCCTTGATAAAGAGATAAGTTAAGCGAAGAAGAAATGCTTGTTTTAATCCGTGCAGATCTTGTACTATTTCATATCTTACTAATCCTTTTATGCATGATATTTATCTGGTGTTTGTATATATTTTGATTATTATGCTTATTATGTTATGCTTATTTCATCTTAAACAAATATGAATTAGTCTTTCTTTAGGTTGCACTGAGTGTGTTACCGATCATGTTAAATTCTGTAGTTTGTTTTTATATCTTTGAAGTGAAAATGACCATTGTGAAAGTACATCGTGGAAAAAAAATTGCATTTTTCAACTGTTATGGAGAAATGAACCAAGAAAAAGCAAGTTTTAAAACACGTGCTTTGCTAGCGCTTTGTTCATTCGCATAAATTAATAGAAACTAAGCTTGGACGAGTATGGTTTGCACAGTTGTAAGATCTTTGCTGTCCGACCACAAGGTTCCCTGGCTTTGCCGAGATTTGAGTATTTGTGCGGCCTTCTTTTCCGCCTAAAGCCCCGCGCAAACGGTTTCAACATTTACTTCAACATCCATTCGATTTTATCGAACGCTGTTTACGAATGTTGAATGACGCTAAACACTGGGTGGGCAAACGGTTTCAACATTTGTTTCGATTTTGTTTCAACGAAATGGCGTGAGAAGTCTGGTATTCAGTTTCTTTATACTAACCGCTTAGTAACTGAATCTTGAGAAACAGTAAATCGCGCAAGCGCTTATTCGCTAATGTTAAAAGACCCGCGCAAACGGTTTCAACAACCTTCAACATTTTCGAGAACAAAAGGAAAATCGAAAGAATGTTGAAGCAAAGTTTAAACCCTTTTAAACTTTTTTGACATCCTTTCGACTTCGTTTCAGCATGTTTCAACACGTTTAAAAGAAGGTGGCAAACGGTTTCAACATTGCTGTTCGATAAAATCGAGTGGATGTTGAAGTAAATGTTGAAACCGTTTGCGCGGGGCTTTACTTGTGATAAGCTTTAATTTGATGTATGATAGTACTTGCCACCTCGAGTGCTACTAATCCACCATTTTAGCCACTTGGCCCATGGACTAATCGGCCAAATATATTTTATGTATTTGAGACCAGAGGGCTTCTGAGATACGAAATTCCTTGGTTCGGCCACGTAAATTTCTACAGTATTGTTATGATTGTCAATGATATCATGTGTTTGAGTCGGTATTAAATGACAGCTTTGAGCAGTCGTTTATTCCCTGCATGCACGCTACACCGTAAAGATGAGTCCTAAAAAGAACGAAACAGCTAACAGGCTTTTTCCGAGCTCCTTGTGGTTCACTGACAAGTAAATTTTCACGTAGCGCAGTAGCCATTCATTTAATATTCCTTTTTTAAAATAATAACAATTGTTATTATCATTAGCTTTAGCATTTTTAGCATTAATTAGCACTAGCATTATTATTTTTTTTGTAAAAACGTGCTTATAGCAGAGCGAGACAAAGCTAGTGCATGACCAGGGGTCCGGGTCACTCAAATCCTTTCTCCTTGTGGCTAGCACTATAGCACTTTTCTTTAAAGCCTTGCCGTTCCCAGAAGAGCCGTTTTTTTAGCTCATTGATGCGCGCGCATGCGCAAGCAATGCATGAGTGTTGTGAGGGTGAAATGTCAACGGAAATAGTGTGTAGACAGAAATGTGTGTAGACGGAAATGACAGTACGGAAGTGAAAGATTTTCCTTTTCACCTACCCCCTCTAGTCTTTAATTTGTTCCCATTGTTTTTTTTATTTTAGAACAATAGCGTATGATTTTGCTAACACAAGAGAGTTGAAGTTTGACTAAATGTTTATGATCGTAAATTCAGCATGTCCCTCCAGTCTCTAATTTGTTCTCATTGTTTTATATTTGAGAACAATAGCGTATGATTTTGCTAATACGAGGGAGATAATGCATGAGTGCTGCAGTTTGACTATGTTTATGATCGTAAATCAACATGGCGTGCGGTGTGCACGTTGTGGAAAATTATGTTGGAATTTAAAGATAAAGTACTAAAGATAACAAGCAATTTTCAATGAAGATCGATCAAAAAGTTTTTTTTTCTGAGAATAAACAAGACAATTAAGCCTGAGTTGACCGCAGTTCTAAGGAAGAGGAAAAGAAACAGCGAAATTAAACTACGACACGAGTGTAAATAGTTAACTGGCTTGCCTCCTTGCAATATATAGATGACAACCATTGCTAGACGGACAACAGCGAGCTCGTGGCCATGGGAAAGATCAAGAAATGAAGAATGGGGATCAGAAAGGTTAGAGAGATAATAAAGTCCACAGCAGCGAAACAAGCGCCACCTGACTGAAAGAAAGAAGAACCCAGGTGGTGGGTATATAAAGATTTCACGAAAATAAGCAACCAAACTGTTGAAAATAGATATTTGCTGTTCCTCGCGCGAAGGTATTTAAACTACCTCAATTAAACCTACTGTTAATCGCCATTTTAATTTACCTAATTCAGAATCAGATTCCAGCACTTCTAGTATTTCTAGTCAACGCAATCTTCATACTTCTTGGTTAAAGAAACACTGCCTTCCAACATAGTTACAACCTAGCACTATTCGTTGTTTCCTCTAACCATAGTTACTCGAGGGAGTCTCTCTCGAGTAACTATTCTCAAACTATTGTCTTACTTATCCTTTTGTCGCTTCATGCACCTCTGTTACCGGACCCAAGTCTACCGCTGCCTGGTTAGCCTAGTCCCGTCCCGGAGGTACCAATCTATCGTGCGGGAGGCTCGGGTTCGATTCCCGGCCTGACCAACACTAAGAGTCTTAAAATAATTGGGGAGAAAGTTCTGCCTTTGCTCTAACATCTGCAAACGGTTAGACTTTCGCGTCTTCTCGGATAAGGACGTAAAACCGTAGGCCCTCGGAGATTTCTGTGTTTATGTGTGTATGTCTGTAATGTGAAAAGTGTCCGTCCATCTTTGAGTGGTAAATATGGTGTCCCCAATCAGTAGGTCTTTGCCCGGCTAAATAAGACTCCACACCTAAATAAATTTATTATTATTATTATCATTATCATTATCATTATCATTATCATTATCATTATCATTATCATATCATTATTATTATTATTATATTTACTCTAAAAATTTTTTTTACTGCATTCAATGTTCTTAGTGTAACAAGTTATACATCGGGGAAACTGGCCTCCTTTAAAACGATCTA
>JAOBAY020036863.1:0-14071 GCA_025331085.2 Zoanthus sociatus
GTGCATAATCCAATACTAGAGCATGGTACCAAGGTGCATCTAGTTGATTTCATGAGTGGTGCATAATCCAATACTAGAGCATGGTACCAAGGTGCATCTAGTTGATTTCATGAGTGGTGCATAATCCAATACTAGTGCATGGTACCAAGGTGGATGTAGTTGATTTCATGAGTGGTGCATTTAATCCAATACTAGTGCATGGTACCAAGGTGGATGTAGTTGATTTTGTGAGTGGTGCATAATCCGATACAAGTGCACAGTACAAGGGCCAATCTAGTTAATTCCATGAGTGGCGCATAATCTAATATTAGTACAGAGTACAGGTGTGGATCTAGTTAACTTTGTGATGTACAATCAGTGCAGGAATTGACAAAAGTTCGCATTAATCTTGTGGTTATCAGTTGTGCCTTCCACCTGTATGACTCAGGATCGACTACTAGCTGTGCTCATATCGCGGACTGAAAAAATCAAATTCAATCTGACTCCGAGAGTTTTTCTTTGGGTACTCCTGTATTCTTCCTCTGCAAATTTGACTTTCACACCAAGATCTGCTCTGTCGAGTGATTAAATATTCGCCTTTCTAAAGAAATGTACAATCGATTCCTTCACAACTGACATTAATAAAACGTTTATCTTATTACTTATATTAGAATTAGTAAAAAAAAAAATTCCTTTTTTAATGAAAACGGAGCTGAAAACTCTACACATTATGCCTAAGTTCTAACTCACTTACCATGGAACATGTAAAAGTTGATTGAAGCCCCTGCATCCAGTATCTCTGATACTGTTTTTACCACTTGCTCAACACTTAATGTATGGTGCTTCTCTCCCCAGTGGTCAAACCATCCAGACCAATATTCTGTAACCATCAGAGGTTTGTCTGGCTGTTGTACAAAGATAAAACACTTGAACTTTATACAGCAGAATGCGGGAGCCTTTTTCCGAAATGCTGTTCATAAAACTGAGATATTTGAACTCTTAAGTTGGAATATTGAGAGTAGATACTCAAAATACTTCTTGGCATAATTTGTCTCCCGTTTTGGTTTCTTAATAGTTTGAAGAGGATTGGTGGTTTAAGAAAGCTGAGATGATCAGTGGCAGATTTAGTGGAAGGGGTAAAGGAGCACCCCCTCCCCCTCTCTTCTTTTGACAACACACTCATACTGTAGCGAAGTACACTTTTCGCATTAGCTCAGTGTAGGAAGACATTGTATTTGGATCGTGAAAAGTGGATTATTTGTTGTATATATAAAAAAGATGTACTGCAGCAGCCATTAATGGCGTTCATGAAAAGCTACATTTTTTGAGGGAGTTCGGGGACTGGGTCTAGAATTCGAAAAATTCAGGATCTGCCAATGAAGACCTAGTAGGGGCACTTAACTGAGGGGGCTTAATTTAGCATACCAGGGGCTTGTAAAAATACAGCTGCAGTATGGGGTGGCAGGGCTTAAAACAGAAAGGATGATTGTTAGAGCATTAATAGTAATAAACAATCCAGATATTCCACAAATTACAACATCTAAGCACAATAGCTTTATTTTTTTTAAAAGTAAACCAAATTACTCCAACATTTTTACAATTATGGCATTAAATGAACTACATCAAGGTATAAGGAGAAATTTAAATGGCTCAATACTGAAATCTTTATGTTCATTACTAAAGAATGGAATAAGGCTCTGTGATTCCAAGCATTAGACCTTCATCTATCGGAAATTACAGGCAAAATAGAGTAACCAAACAAAACGTAACATATAATTAAAGTGTTTTATTTAATAACAATTAGTCCTACCTGGATTTTCTTTAATTTCTTTAACACAGATGTTGCATTTTTCTGGAAGTTCACAGTTTTGAATACTGTTGACACAAAAAAAACCCTGTAAATCACTTAAAATCTTAATTTCAAATGTTTCACAATTAATAATAACATGAGAAAACTAGTCTGGCACTTCCAATATTTAGACCGGCTTAAAGCTTTATATAGTATATATGAAGGATAAAACCTAAATATATAGAACACATTTCAAAGGACACGATTTTTTCCTAAACAGCTGAAAAGATAATATTTACTTTTCCTGTGCGCCATAAAAGCGGTTCAACGAAAGAAATAAAGCTAACAAAAAGTCCGAGCTTTCAAACACGAGTTCTAAAAGAAATTTAAATCTAAACACTGCTTGTAAAATAGAAAATTAAACAATGTGATATGCTTCTTACAACTGTATATAATTATGATAAATAATTCAATGATGACTTTGTTTATTTCTCAACGAATTTAAAGTATTAACAGAGCTGTATTAAAGTAAGCAGGAAAAAACAAGAGCATAGCAGACAAAGTCAAGAGAGAAATGTGGCAAGTTGAATCTTCTCCCTGCTTATCAAGTGTCTCTATCACCCTAATGTTGTATTACTGTAAGAAACAAGGTGCCCATCCATTTGTTTATAAAATAATACACTATTGTTTATAGTTGTTTAACAGTGAAAAAAGTAAAAAATAATAAGTAAATACAATACTTCTTGATACTAATAGAGTCTTTACCATTTCATTTTATTCAAAGCAGTGCAAAGACTGAATACATGTAGTTTCATACAAACTGTAAATGCTTCAGCTTTAATTTCTGCTTCCGTTAGATTTATCAACCAGCAAGTGTATGGCGTTAAAAATGGTTGTCACACACAGAACTGTGGGCACGTTTTTACGACCTCTCTTTGATTTTTTAGAGCGTTTTATTGGACTTCTCATCTTTATACAAAGATATAACAGAGGATTTTCAGGGTTTTCATTAGTAGCTGGGACCCGGGTAGCGGTACTTGATCAATGTACCCATGTACTTAAGGTGAAAGATGCTTTCAGATATTTTAACTACAAGCGGAAAACCAACTTTGTTTTAATTGTACTCATTACGAAAACAGACTCTCCAAAGAAGTTAAAAGATACCAAAACAAAATGCAAATTATTTTTAGAAATGTCTTGAGAAAGCATGCACCCCCTCCTCTCCCGCCACCCACATGCACAATATATAACCCCGTATTTAAAGTATATAGCTTCAGACCTCTAGGCTAACAAACAAGTGCCCGCCTACCCTAGTTAAGGTGCCCTTATACTTCAAAATTTAATGAAAACCCTGGATTTTACAGTGTATTTAGTCAAGACGTTTGTAAAGAGAGCATTAATTTAACCGTCTATTGGTTTCTGTATGTCTGCAGGACTTTTTCAAGGATTCTAGTAACGGCCTCCATTATAAAAACTTTGAATTATAACAACTTCTAAACTATTCTACAAGCAGTTTCACATCATTTTATTTTTAGCTTCCACAGTTGAAATGCTTTTGGAAATTAGGGCAATTCTGGGAAACCAAATGGAATATAAATAGCTCTTTAATGTAGTTTCAAAAGTATTCTAACTAACTCTAACCATTCTAAATAGTTTTGAATTATAATAAATAATATTTTAACATATTTGAAACCTATTACTTTTTAAAATTCCTGGTTACCTTCTTTCAGTTCATAGTTGGCAATCTTCTCGATACCATCAGAGGTGAAGAGTAACTCAGTGAGTCCATTCTTGACCATTATCTATGAAATTGAAAAACTATAATCATGGATAAACTCAGGGTTCAAAATTAACGGTCGCACGGTCATCATACATGACTACTATTATTCAATGATGGCCGGATCTTCGAAAATGGTCGTCCCGCTGACGACCTAATTATTATCGAAAATAAATTTTTCTTAAGTGATGGATTCCATAATAACCTTACATTTAAAATGTTTTTACCTGTTTGACCTCTGAAAAATAGCGAGATGAAGGAAAACACAGCATGTTCTTGATGTTGCTCTACATGATGGTAATATTTATTAAGCAACAGCTAAATAAATGTAACAAAAGTTGGCTTTGTGAGTAAAGGACGGTTAAATTGTGGTTGAATACAGCGTACTACGTAGTCTTAATTTTCCTGTTGTGCGTGAATAGTGGGAACAACCAAATTTTTCTCTGAACGACTGAATCAAAAAACATGGTTGTCCCTCTGACGACCTCTTTCAAAAGTTAATTTCGAACCCTGAAACTTGACCAATATTTAACATACCTGACACCTAGCTACAACATTTTACAAGCATAGGAATCAATGATTATAATATTTATGTTCAATTCCCAGTTTCTGCAGTCCGCAATGGCAATGGACACAACATTTACTCATCACAGGTTAGCTCCCAGCAGAAGCTGGTACCCATTTTACCAAGCTGAAAAAGTGGAACCTGCGCATCCGAATTTTGTAATCCTGTGAAAACATCTGAATAATTACAAGTTCTACGCCCAATCCCAGGAATGGGAAACTAGGCACGTTAAACAAAGGTGATGATATGACGATTTAAAAATTAATAATTTGTAATAAGAGATTCATATTATAGGTAAAAACCTGTGAATAGTACGTAAATTAAAAAGTATTTTTAAACTATTTACCTTTTGTATTTGTTCCATATAACGTGATCTAGATTTAAAAGTTCCATAGGGAAAACTTCCATATTCATTTTCTATTTGAAAGGCAATTATTGGTCCTCCATTTACATACTGCAGTTGAACAAAAACAAAATCAAACAGAAACTAGTTTTCTATAAAAATTAAGAATGATAACACCCTGGGAGGATAGAGGTGATGGGATGGAAGTGCATGATACTCACCCAGTGGACCTTTACAAACGTGACCCTGTTCTAAACTAGAAATGGCTTGATTTTGGTATTTTGTTCTAAACTAGCAATTCGTGATCCTTTCAAGTAAGTTGACATCAAAAAATGCTAAATGGGACAATGGATAGTCTTGCTGCCAGCGTTTTCCAGGAAAAAGATAAAGAAACAGGACCAATTAGCAAATCAGTTCTAAACAGAGATCAGGCCTGTGAACACTCCCTGTGAATCAGGAAAACATCAACATACATCACAACCCAGTCCAACCATTTCTCATTCGGAAAGAATTGTTACACTCTGTACTAAACAGTTTGTAAATAAAGCAAAATTTTATATCCTGTTCTAGACAAACATTTCTGTGATTTATACACCCTGTTCTAGACTGGATGGTCTGAAAACTATACCCTGAACAGCGGCACATTCCCAAATAGTCAATATAGAGGAGTACCCCTATTCCCCCAGAATAACACATATATTGTAAAGTTCTGATATCATCATCCATATTTAAATAAAAGACATTTTTAACATTGGTTTTCTGTTTGGGTGAATAGCATAAAAAATAAAAATGGAACTGTGGAAGTAATAGTTCCTAAGCTAAAAAAAGTCTAACAGTTAGCCAGCATAGGTCCCGTAGCACTGGAGTAATGTGATCGAATTTTGTCTTTCCGCTTATTATTCTAGCAGCGAAATTCTGTGCATGTTGCAACTTACGTAAATTTTTGTCAGATGTATTAGACCAGACCGTGGAACAGTAACAGAGTCTACTAAAGACTAGCGCGTTAATTATATTTGGATTAAAAGCGTGCTTTGCACGATTTATCTGAGCAAGCCTAGAGATACAAGTAGCAGCGAGAGCTGTGATATGAGAGTCAAAAGACAGAGTAGGATCAAATATCACTCCTAAGTCCTTAACGGAGTCTGTCGGTAACAGTTCCTTTCCCAAGAAAGATAGCTTAAAACTTGGCAGTTTACAAATCATCTGTCGACTGCCGAACACCATTAATTTTGTTTTGTCTGGGTTCAACAGGAGGTAGTTCTCAAAGCACCAATCACGGATTCGTTGTAGGTCAGCGTTGATTTTATCTTCAGTAGCGTGAGACTCATCAACTGTGAACGAAAGAATCAATTTCGTGTCGTCTACGTAACACGTAGTTGAACACACCTCACTGAATGCTGGTAGGTCATTTAGGTAAATGCTGAATAATATAGCTCCAAGCAAGCTACCTTGTGGCACTCCACACATTACAGGCAGAGCATCAGATAGTTCAGCATTTATGCGGACCACTTGAGATCTTTGGGACAAATAACTGTTGAATCAGGAGATTGCCGATGGGGCCAGTCCGATGGCTTTTAATTTTCGTAGTAAAATGCCGTGATTGATGCTGTCGAAAGCTTTGCTCATGTCCAAATAAACGACAGCTGTTAGCTTTCTTTTGTCGATCACCTCAAGAATAGTGTCCGTGGAGGCAACAAGAAAGGTTTCAGTGGAATGCCACTTTTTATTTCCACTCTGGTTCACTGCTAACCTTTTGTTTGCCGTCAGGTAAGGTACAAGCTGGTTTAAGGCCGCCTTTTCGCACACCTTGGAAAGAATAGGCAATAAAGAGATTGGCATATTGTTGCCTGCTTCCTCAAAATCACCTTCTTTCAAAATTGGTGACACTTCAGCGATCTTCCAGTCATCAGGAAACGTGCTAGTGATAAGCGAAGCATTTATTATAGAAGTAATGAAAGGAATGATAACAGGTGCAGAGTCTTTGATGACACGAGCTGGTAACTTGTCAATTCCGGGTGCTTTATTTGTAGCCAATGACGAAGCAGTCTTTTCAATATCCTGACAGTGAACTCTAGTAAATGTAAATTGTTCTGCAGGTGGGAATTCAGGGCTGACGGTTGGTTGCACTGGAGCATAGCCGCATTCATTTGCAAGCAGTTTAATTTTTTTATTCGTTATTTCTCCAATTGAGGTAAAAAACTGATTAAATCTATTAGCAATGGTTTTATCATCATCACTGTAAACTCTTGTACTCGCCGATTTCTTTGGAATACATGATCTTATTGTCTTCCACATAGCATTAGTATCATTTGCATTTTGTGAGATGGAATGTTCAACGAAATTCCTTTGAGCGATCTGCAATTCTCGCTTTACTTCCTGTTTAAAATTCTTATAGTCTGACCAAGCAGCAGGATCGTTTGTTTGCCTGGCTAGCTTTTGCCAGTGATTCCTTGTTTTCATTAGAGCCCGTATATTGTCATCAATAAATGGAGTTGGCCGGGTTCGGAGCTTAACAGTTTTCAGCGGCGCGTGTTGATCTAAAATCTGGGTAAAGAGAGAATTAAAAGTGTACAGTTTGTCCTCCACGTTATCAAAAGCCTCTATTACAGACCAGGGAGCATTAGAAATATCTTCAAGAAAAGCAGTTTTGTTGTAATACTTAAAGCCTCTTTTGATGATGTAAACAGGTTTAGGACGAGGTTTCTTGAGTTGTAGAGTTGCAAGAATCAGATCGTGGTCGCTTATTGAGTGAGGAATAATTTGTGTTTCCTTGATCAAATTTGTGTTGTTAGTAATGATAACATCAATAAGGGACTTGGAGAACTGAGTTATCCTGGTAGGCACGTCTATAACCTGTGTAAGGTTGAAGCATTTACAGAAGTCTTGTAGCGATTTTGCCTCTTTTTCATCGGGTCTAAGCATGTTGCAGTTGAAATCAGCGAGAATAAATATAGGAGTATTAAATGACATTACAGAAGTAACTGCGTAACTCAAATCATTTTCAAAACAGGACAGAGGTACGTAGTCGGTTCGATAGGCGGTGCAGATAATCAGTGATTTAAAGCTCCGAACTTGTATCTTAAGCCATAGTTGGTGGAGACCAGAGTCAGATATATAAGACAGCCTCTCAAGTCTAGTACACTTAAAACTGTTGTTTACAAAAGCGCAAACGCCTCCACCGGTCTTATAATCTCGATCCAATCTGTGTAATGTGAAGCTGGGAAATTCAGCCTCGAGGTCAGATATCGAAGAATCTAGCCATGACTCAGAGACAGTGAAAATGTCCAACTTGTATTTCTTTACCAAATCACGAGCGAGGAGATAGTGCTCTCTGTTCTTGATTGAGCGAACATTCAAGTGAGCATTCTTAATACACGGACGGCGTTCTCTATTACTTTTGGCCTTCGTCCCGGTGTTTATGCTCATACCGGGGTTTGGCTCCACATCCCCCGACAGAGTTATTCGCATCAAAGAGTAGGTTGGCAATGAATTAGGATAGTAGGCGATTCTTGCTTTCGAAAAAGCCCTGCAAAGTCCAGACACGTGTGAAACTCTATAATTTCCATTTTTTGAACAAGGTGAAAGAACTGTAGGTTCTTTGTCAAATGCTCCATTAACTCGTTTGGTTGCATAGTTAACACAAAAATGACTAAGTAGAAGCAAAAAAAGGGTCCAGTCGAGTGTTTTAGACGACAAAGGTCCTGGCAAAAGCAGAGAGCTGGAGGTGCTGCGTCTAGTCACCATGTTGGTCAGCCCTAGTTTCAAATTAATTTAGACCTACATTTTAAAAGTTTACTATTGCACGTTTCCAAAGCTGTTCCTTGCTGTGACATTCTGGTTGTTATCTAGATAAGAAGATCAAAGGTGATAACAGTGATAACAGTGCTCCTTGCTGTGACATTCTGGTTGTTATCTGGATAAGAAGATCAAAGGTGATAACAGTGCCTTCTTGTCTTAAGGTTGCGCTAAGCTTTTGAGCATGTTTAAGCATTATGTATATAGTGCTGAATTCAGTGGAATCACCATCTATCACGGGACTGTATCCAATGTTACTTTCTCTGGATATTTCTGGGAATAGAATCCACTCCATCCAGGGACAGACTGTTTCTCTGCTGCTTCTGTACTTGAAGGGCTTAATTGTAGAAGTTTCCAGACAAGATCAGTACCACTTCTTTGTTTGAGGACAGTGTTCTCACCTTTATACCATTTCTCATCAATTCTTTAACATATGCTTTAACAGAAAATTGCTTACCATGTACAGATCAAAAACAGTTGAACTCAACTGCAAGGATCGTCTTCTATTGCTATGCTCCGCCAGAGGTTTTGGTTGTGGCGCTGCGCCGAATATTTTACGCTGATAAACCACCATGGTAGTAGCGTGGGTGGTGTTTTCCCATTTATAGTTTCCTCATAAAAATCATTATCAGCAGCTATTTGGACAAAAACCTGGTAAAATATTGGAAGGGATTACCGTTCGATGTTCCTCTGCTTTTGCTAAGACTTCAAGTGCAATGCTCATGTCCACAACACGAACGTAATTGTCTAGGAACTGCAGTGGCCCATCCTGTTAAGAAGTGTTATTACTTGTATTGATGATGTTAAGTGATAAATGCAGAGAGCAAGACTTATGTGTTTTGGCAGCTTTACACGACTGTTGTTGCAACAGTGGATGATGTCTTGTGAAATACTCAAAATCTGTCGTTCTTCTGCTGTGTTGCTTATCTGTTCTAAGCTGTTCCTGTTTTTTGTGCCATCAGGAGTAATCATGGCTTGAATTAGCCAGTGTAGACTATCAGGTATCACTTGTTTTGCTGACTCTATGCTTGTGTCCCTAATATCAAGTTGCCTTGTGCTAATACCTTTACATTTCCTTACTTCTCCTCTTACATACATTGCTATCCGAAAAAGATCTTCTTTTTTTATTTCAACTGGTTCTTTTTCTTTGTTTACCTTATGATGCTTCAGCAACAGACTCTGGATAAACGTAAATGGAGTTACTTAGTAGGAGAAGAGCTGAGCATCGTTTAATTTTCTTATACAAATGTTGCAACAGTCTTTTTTCTCATACTTTCAACTTAGATTTTAATAAAGATACTCATAATTACAATACTAGAACTAGGAATAATATTCGTAAGACTTTAGCTACAAGGAACTGGGTCTTTGGACTTCAATAAACTTTGCAAGTAAGCATTAACCAAATGAACTCTTTAACCAAATTTAAAAAAGACATTCGTAAAGCAGATATTAATCTTATTTTAAATCAGTTATAATAATAATGTCGTAGCTTTTCCTTTTTACTCTGATTTTATGCATATATATTTTATTTTTCTTGTTAGTTTCTTAATTGTTAGTCGTAGATTTTATATCAATCTTTCTTTCAATCAATCTATTAATTTCATCTACATCTGTTTTATTTTAATATTTCACTGAAACTAGCCTTTTTGGCTTTTTTTCGGGTTAACATACTCTTTTCTTTTTATAACTCAAGGGGGGCTAATACACCAAATTTATAATTTGTAATGCTTTATTTATACACACTTGATCTTTGCCTTGAAAGAACTCTATAGTGGCACCTAGTCTTTGAAAAAGGCCGCTCAAAAACTGCACACAGACAACTGTTATTGAATACAAACAGGGCTGGCGGGAGTAGTATCAGAAACCTTCTGATGTGGTTTTGTGGCCAGCTTGGTATTACAGCTCCAAGAGTCCAACAATTTTTGTTGTAGTTGCCCAAACTTTTCTCTTTGATACCAATATAACTTCTTGTCTGAAATTAGACTGATTGTGAGTTACATGTAGGCAAGGCGAGCTTTGCGATGGAGGAGTTCGATTGAAAGATAAAACTGGTAGACACAGATAACATAAATATTGGTTTATTTCCTCTTTAGACTCGTTTTTTCTATGCTTTTTGTTGATTTATGTTGTTGTTAGTAGTAGGCGAAGTAACTCAAGATACAGGCGAAACCACCAGTTACTGTTTCTATTTCGCTTTGTAGGGTTGTTATTTTTGTGTTTAAAGCCAAGATTTTCTTTTGATCCTCGTTGAATCAAGATGCTGACTCTGGAACAGAACTGCTCCATTATGCAACTAAATTTCATCTTGGAGTTTTTTTCCTCTGTTCAGTTAAAGTTGCATTCCGGTTGAACTGCTTATTTCTTTGTTTGCAATGATGAAATACAGTATATTTCTTACCTATAATATTTTAAAACTCAGGGATTTTTCGCACAACATTTTTCAGCTACATAAGCAATTTTTTTCTCACCCAGAAAACATTTTTCTCGAATGAAAATGTATTTTTGTTCACTAGAGCAAGATGTTTCTAACGCTTATCAGTATGTTTTTATTCTTTTGACATGTTTGACTTTCCATAAAGAACAAGCAAAAAATCAAATGTGCAATTAAGGTTTGTGATCATAAAAAACTTCTTACCCATTGATTAAACTATAAACTTTTGATTTTGTGGTATTGTTGAAAATTTCTCTATTGCTGGTATGGACTCTGTCATCTCTTAAGAAAAACATGAAAATATTGTTTAAATGATTTTGAAAGATTTTTGAGAAAACAGAAGAACCGGAATCAGCCTTTTGTTATCGTTGTCAGGGTGATATACTTTGACCTCTTTCCATGCGGTTGTAAATAATGTTCCACTAGCAATACTATAAATGTTGATAAGTTTGGCCAGTGATTGTGCTATTATTATCGTTGTCAGGGTGATATACTTTGACCTCTTTCCATGGGGTTGTAAATAAATGTTCCACTAGCAATACTATAAATGTTGATAAGTTTGGCCAGTGATTGTGCTATTATTGACATTGCAATCCTCAGTAAGCAAGCACTCACACTGTCAATGCCGTGTAATCGCATCTTTCTCAAGACGCTTTGCTTAGTGTTTGAACCAAAAATGTTTGACAAAATGTTGTATAGAGAAAGTAACGATTTTGTAAACTCAAGAGTTTATTTTCTTAGAAAAGTTTAAGTGTTATAGTCAAAACAGTATTGCCTTGGTTCTACTTTTAGTTTCAAATGAAATACTATTTGAAATAAGAACGTAGTTGAGTATGTAATCGTAAGACCTCAGAAAAATGGATGAGTTATATGATTCGATCAGGTTTTTTTCTCATTCAGTTTTAAACTGAACTGTGAATAATCTCCAGACTTTAGTTAATAGACAGTTTATGACATTATGTTACTATTGAATGCTTTCATATCAATACACTTATAAACACAACTTTAGTAACTGCTGGAACTGGAGAAGAGAACCCTGAAAGTATTATTGGCTGCAACGCTTATAATTGTGATAGAAAATTTCTCAGAGTTTATGGTAATGAATAAAGTTGTATAGAATATAACGTCTTGAACTGAGCAAACATTAGCGTTTCTTATCCTTTGAGTAGCTGAAAGGTAATATAAAGGTCATGGCATCACTGACTCGTTTCCAATATTCATTGCTCAATTCAAAATATTTTATGAAGCAGTTTGACACAGCTCAAACATTTTTTGTTCTTTAGAGTAGGTCTTTGAAGCTCGATATTAGCTCCTTTATCGAAATGTTAAACAACAAATCCTTCAAGCTTTTGAGTACTTGCGGTCTCAACAAAGTGTATTGTTCATTTTGTGCAGGGACAGTGTGGCAAGGTTGAATGTGATTTCTTATGTACAAACGTCGCATAGGTTTCTTTTGCTACACTATTGCACTTGGTGCCCTTATTCACTACACAAAAAAACTTTGAAGTACAATTTAAGTTCCAACTAATTTATATAAAAGGTGAATTAATTTTAATTCGCGTTTTTGTTTACACACTTTTTTTCTATCTTCCAGTCTTCTGCAAAGGTTTTACATTCCTAGAGATTATGTATATCGTCACACAAGGCTCACTTAGTTTTCTAGAGTTTGCTTACAGTACTTCATTTTGGGCAAACGACAAAGCCGACAAAGTTCGCTTTTCGTAATTTTTTCCCTTTTCCCTGTTGCTGTGCAGCATAGCAGATGCAATGCTCTCTTTCATGGAGTCAGTACAGTTGCTCTATAATAAACTACAAAACGTTATACCCATTGCAGCTTAGTTTCTTCAATGCCAAAAGGTCAAATTTCCAAATTAACGTCACGTAAAAACTGATAGAAAAAAATCACAGCTTCTTTTAATGTTGAAATTGCACAAAACTTTAAACTGATACTTACTAATCCGATTTAGTTTTTGTTGCTACTGCCTCCATACGAAGGCGAAGCCACTATGTTATGGTGTTGAGTGAGTGTAACAATAGAATACGAAATTCTGCCGAGTTTGACCCGATGTCAGTGTTTTTTCTTTCCGAATATCTTCAGTTGGTCACAGTTGTTGACGATTGGTTGAAAACGGCTTCGATAGTAAGTTTACGGAAATCTCTGACTAACAACAGTCTATGTTTCAAAATTACTCAGTTTTTTGGGAAATATACAGGGAAGCAGAGAATGAAACCAGTATGAAGCCAAAGATGTGTGAACAATTGTGTGAAGACAAAGGTTTTTGGTACTATACTTCAAAGGAAAACATTTCGCCAGTTGTTTTGTCAGACAAACAGTAAAATTCCACCCCAAAACATTAACGGTTTGAAAATTATCTTCACTTAAGCACCCCTTGAAATTATTTCAACTACTGTATAGCAAATTAAGAGAAAAAATGACGATAGAGGTAAAGATTTTAAATTAAAAACTTGGCAATACCGCTCAAAATCTGAAATTTATTTCTTAAATTTACAGTTTAGCAAATTGCAGTCTATCCCTTGTGCCAGAAAAGTACTTTTCAAAGAAATGCAATTAACTGCCAGTTTATAAACATGATTTTAAAGGTTGTAAAGAATATTTTTATGTGCAAACAGATTGGAGTCCGACAGTGTGTTTTTGTTGTTACCACATGCAGCGAGGCATAGTAAATCTCATTCATTGATTCAAGTCAGCCAAATAAACTAATTAAAGATGTAAACTTTGTTTCAGAAAGTTTGAAACAAACTTTTATAGTACAATTACGAGAAACAAAACTAATAAAAGTTGACAAGAAAACTTTCCCATAAAGTCTGGTCTTTGTTTTGCATGTCTTGAGCGCAATTCATATCTTTAAGTCCAGACCTCATTTTAGTTCCTGAAGTTACAGACAGACAATTCAATAAAATATTAATAAAAGTGTTTAAACATTCTTTGGATTTTTTGTTTTCCGGAAAGTATCTCAAACTACAGCTAATTTGTTTCACAAAAAATCAAATTGAATCAAAAAGAATCTTTGTATCTCCTTTGCCTCGGTTTTTAAAACTGCCGTGTCACTTTCACGAGTGGGGAAACATCTTCGCACATAAACGTGTCAGGTTTCTCTTCCCACTTGTCACCATTGAAACAAAGCTTCTACAAATTGCTACACCTTCGGTCTTTCAGGATTTTGTACCAAAGCAAAGCTAACCCTCAATCGTTTTGTTCCTGTATGCGACCTACAGTGCCGCCCACAGGATTCATACCAAATCCCGATCCCATCGGGATTCGGGATCTAGGGATTCGTGCGGGATTCAGGATTTGGGATCAAACAAAGAAGTCCCGATGATTGGGGATAGAGAATGTTAATAAGGTCGCTTTTGTACAACTTTTGTTTTTT
>JAOBAY020036896.1:0-14069 GCA_025331085.2 Zoanthus sociatus
CCCTCATGCCTTCTAGGGTTCTAGGGTTAAATAAGATGGCTCCTGAGCTGCAGGAACCCTGTGACAGTTCTAACGCTGAATTTTATCTTTTGGAGATATTAATTGCGATTAACTTTCGGACAAGCCACATTGTTACAACTAAAAGCTTGTAGATCTTTCAAACACTTCAAAAATCCAGATTTCCTTAAAGATCTCAAGGAAGCCAGTTTAGAAGATTTTCAGAGCCTAAATGACCCAGAAGCTATGTGGAATATTTAATTTGGAAAAAAAAATTCAATGTCTCGAATAAACACGCTCCGCTCAAGTGTTCGCGTGTTCGCAATAAGAGGTCCCCGTGGATTACTGATAACATAATTAACTTGATACGCACGAGGACCTCCCTCAATCGTAAGGCCGTCATTACTGACACCTCCCTCACACAACTGTTTGGAATGCAAAAACTCACAGAACAAGACAAATAAAGAAAGCTGAAACGGACTATTTCAGCAAAACTTGTACTGAATTTAAAGATAACTCCAGAAAATTACGGAAAACCATCAACGAAATAACATCCCGCAAAGCTATAAATAATCACGTGAAACCAGCTGATATTAACGGTGAGGCAATTTCAGAATCTTCTAAATTTTAGCTGAGGCCTTCAAAGTTATTTTCTTTCGGAAATTGGCGAAATCCTAGGAAAGAAACTCAAAAATCAGAACGTAAATTTCGACTTTTGTGATTATCTTGATACTACCGAATTTTTAAGCGTTTTATTATCAAATCAACCACTCCACGTCGAACGTTTTTCACTTTATAAAGCAAACTTTCAGAAACAAAAGCCACCGGTCTGGATAGTATCTCTAGCAAAGTCCTAAAATTAGTTCCATTGTTATCTCTGCTTTTCCATAACAGTTTTAACTCATCCATTTCAACAGGGATTTTTCCTGACGAGTGGAAACCTGCTTGGGTAACCCCAATTTCAAGACTGGCAAAACTTCGGACCTTAACAATTATTGGCCTATCTCGATTATTCCCGTCATTTCTAAAGTTTTGGAAAAGAAACCTTTTGACTCTGTCAATCATTTATTCTATTCTTAATTGACAAACTTCGTAATTATGGGATTTTAGGGAAAAATCTCGATTTCTTCCAATCATACAAACAGAAAACAGAAATGCCGGGTCAATGGCCAAATCTCTTTCCAAAAGGCGGTTTGCTGTGGGGTTCTTTGCTTTTCCTTGTTTTTTTATTAATGTTTTATTAATTGTTTAAAGGACTCAAATCCCTTTCTATATGCAGACGACACCAGCCTGACCTGCACTGCCCATGCATGATCTTATTATCCTAGAAAAACAACTTAATTCCGAACTAAAGCATGTAAAATTATGGTTGTCGGCCAACAAGCTAACAATTAATGTGGCCAAAACAGAGTTCATGCTAATAACTACGAGACCAAAACTTCCATTTCTTGCCCGAACCAGGAAGTCAGGATTCAAATTGACAACACCACTATTAAAAGAGTCAAATCTATTACCCTGCAAGAAAATCTTTTTTAGGCAAAACATGTAGACAGACTACGAAAAAATGTTGCTTCAGGGATAGGATTATTCAGGAGAATAAGAGACTTTAAGAGGCTTGACATTTTGATCAAGATTTACAAAGATCTTATTGTGCCTCATTTTGATAATGCGTGCACTGTTTGGGATGATCTGGATGCAACGCTAGCTTAAAGCTTCAGAAACTCCAAAACCGTGCAGAAAAAATAATTACTAAATCTTACTATAAAGTCAGGTCAGCTGACAATCAAATATTCTTTTTTTTTATATAATTATTCATTGATATCATGTAAAACAGTTTTTAACCGATTGATATGTAATTTTTAAACCCTGTTTTAAATAGTTACCTATCTACCTACCATACCAACTCTACACCACACCATACTATACCATACTAGTTTATAGTCTGCTTTACCATGTACCATACTATACCATACCATAAATTATTATTAGTATAAACCTACTAACGGTCTAACACGCGTCCTGATTGGCTATTTTGCTAGAGGTCTATTTGTGATAGCCTACTAGTAGAGAAAAGATGGCTGATCAAAAGGGTAATGAGCCCCGTTTTGCTATAATATCGAGGATTTCATGGATAATTTAATTTCTGCATCCTTTTTTGACCAATTAATAGGTTTATAGAAAAATAATTAGACCTCTCGGCCTCATGGACTCTGAGTTTGAATAGTTCATTCGTTCTCGAGGTTTATTTGTTAATTATGCTACAGCATGCCTTACCATACTATACTATAGGCAAATCCATTGCTTGACTCGTTAATTCCTCGCTAAATTTCACTGAAAGGACCGATATAGCACGAGTCGCGTAATCTTCATGATTCTTGTGTTCTGTATGCATAGCTTGTAGAACTGATTAATAGCCTGGGCTACCTATGATGATATTAGAAAAATCGAAACTCAAAACTAATGTAGAAACATTTTCTTTTGTTCATACGAACAAACGAGATCTTGTGACAAAGGCAAAATGACTGCTTGTTTCTGTTTAGCATTTAGTATAACAATTTTCAGATTTTCGAAATAATTTCATATGACTCACATCAAATATTGTGGATTTTTGCGAGTAGAAAACGTATTTTAGCATGAGTTTATGTGCTCCCATGTGTGACATTGCTTGATGGGTGGCAGCTATTTAGCCGATGTAGAGACGCAATAAAACAGATTTTAAAGAGTTCCACTTTTTAGCCCTCTTTTTATTCTTTGTTATTGTCGTCTTAGTGCGCTCAATTTTTTACTCAAACGTTTTTTTGTAACCGCGCTTCACGATGTAGGATTACTGATGGAAAAAGGGGGCTGCCATACAGTTTAACACAGACGCTACAATCATTGATAACGTTTACACCATGTTACAAACTCAGTCTCAATAATCATAACCACGATTAACATTGTTAACGTTATTGGTTTCACCGCGGTACATACTCAGTCTCAATAATCGTTGTACACCAAACACAATACAAAAAATATGCTTTTTTTTATTGAAAAGAAAGTACTTAAAAGTAGATTATCAATGTCACCAATGCGTTTTTCTTGTCCGAATTAAATGTGAAATGCCATGAGAAAGTATTTAAAACAACCACTAACCATTTTAGAATACCGCTTTTGTTTCCGGTAGGGTTTGTAACCGCGTATGTCAAATTCGTAGTAAAGAGGGTAGATAAGAAGACGATGCTTGAGAACGCATACGATGAGATTGTAAGTATTTAATCCAGTTTGTGCTAGATATTAATCAAATAATAAATTATAAAGCTGCATCTTTATTGGCGCGCTTCTAAATTTGGATAGAAGAGGAAGTGCTGAGAGCGTGCACGTGAATCGAAAGAAGAGGATATAGTTCGCAATTCTTCTCCCAAGTTTTCTGAGCAGTTTTTATGACTGCGCGTCGATTTTAGAGCTTCATCGATTGGGAACTAAAATTAAGTCAAAAAGGTATTGAGTCATCCACATTTAAGTTTACTGCGTTTGTATTAACAAATAAAAAATCTAAAGTTTTGTTGTCTCTATGACCATATCTAAACTAAGTTTACGAACTCTTTCGTTAACTTAATAAGCTGTATGCTCTGTAACATCCTCATCTGTCTCTCTGTAAACCTGTGTCACCGAGTTGGCGATGAGCTTCTCTAATGTAATTATCCTTATTCATAACTATAACCCCTGAACCCTTGTCCGCCTCTTTAATGACGATCTCATTTTAAGACTTAAGATTACAGAGTGCCCTGAGCTCTTTCTGGGTAATATTACTATAGATATTACGATCACTATTAACTTTCCTAAAGATCTCATCCTTTAAAGATCTTGCGTATGCTTCTATAGCCATAGCTCTATACTTTTTTGGGCACCACTTAGACTTTTTACGAAATGAAGGACTTCTGAGAATCAATATCCACACTATCCTCATTATAAAAATATTCTTTAAGGCTAATGCGTCAAATAAATGCATTAATGTCCTTTCGGAGGCCATATTCATCTCTACTTGTTGGCGTCGAGTAGAATTTGAGTCCTTTGAATAGAATCCTCTCCTCTGTGAGTTCGCAAATTTACCACTATGTTTAGTTCCACCATTGTCTCTTCAGCAGCCTCGGGTACAGTCCCTCTGTAATACCTCCATCTCAAAATCAATTTCCCTATCTACCGGATTATCGGACATCTCCTGGATCACTACCAATTTCATCCACGACTTCAGCTCGGGCCTACCCCCCAGAGATATCTCGATTCATGTGAACAGGCCTAAGCTCTAAGTGAGTAAGTATACAAACTGATCGATTCCCTTTGTTTTTCAGGTGGAACAATTACAGATAAATCTACAAAATCAATTAGAGAGGTGGTTGAAAGTTACAAAAAGGAAAGTTACAAAAAGGAAAGTTACAAAAAGGTAAATGTCAAAAATTAAGTATTTTTAAGTGGGGTGGATAGCGCTTCGTTTAATGAAAGGTATTTAAAAGCTGTAGCAAGCGTCAAAAAAGGAGGAGAGGGTCTTACTGGAGATTAAATAAAAACAAAAAGATAGGGGACTGGGGAGGTGGAAGGGAAAGGGGCTCTTGCAGTCAAAGCTCTGAAATCTACTCTCAGACTATTTTATAGTAAAATGTTGATTGGTTGGGAGGTGTCACGTGAGAACTTTTAATTTTGAAAAGCCGACTTGACTTTCAAATTACTATTTGAACAAGTAGCCAAATGATTGTTTTTTTAAAGCGCTGTTTTGTTCTTTCTCGTTCTTTACAAGATCTTGTTTACGAAATAACAGCAATAATTGCTCGATCGTGCTGTACTCAATTTTTTTATTCTTTTGGCTTTAAAGCAAAATGGACTCGGTAAAGAATAGAATATTTGCATTATCAAACTTGTTTTTATTTTGAACAAAGCACCTTTAGTTGAAACCATTGGCTACGTCATCAGGGCCAATTCGTTACCAGTCTCTTGTAATAAGGGAATTGTAACCTTATTACTGCTTTGTATGTAAAGACGAACATTTATATTTCAATTATGGAATTTGAAATATTTTGCATTTAAGGAAATACAATTGTATTTCAAAATCCATAAATGAAACATTTTTATACTAATTTGCCTTTCTTCTTTCTTCTTTGTATTTCCTTAAATGAGTGCAGTACGATCGAGCAGTTATTGCTGTTATTTCGTAAACAAGATATAGTAAAGAACGAGATAAAACAAACAGCACTTTAAAAAAACAATCATTTTGCCACAATTTGAAAGTCAATTATGTCGGCTTTTCAAAATTTAAAGTTCTCACGTGACACCTCCCGACCAATCAACATTTTACTGTAAAACAAAGTAGATTTTAGAGCTTTAACTGAAAGAATTCTTTACCGTTCCATCTTCGCAGTCCCCTATCTTTTTGTTTTTATTTCATCAAGACCCTCAAGACCCTCCCCTCCTAGGCCTTTTTGACGCTTGTTACAGCTTTTAAATACCTGTCAATAAACGAAGCCACAATCCCTCCGACTTAACATACTTAAATTATGCCATTTACCTCTTTATTAATTTATTTTCAGTAACTTTCAACCACCTCTTTGGTTGTTTTTGTAAATTTATCTCTAATTGTTCCACCTGAAAAAGAAGGGAATCGATGAGCTAGTATACTTACTCACTGAGAGCTTAGGCCTGTTCACCTGAGGCAAGATATCTCTGGGGAGGCGGGGGGGGATAGGGGGGATGTAGGCCCGAGTTGAAGTCGTAGTGACATTTGTAGTAATCAAGGAGATGTCCGATAACCAGGAAGTGAAGCTAGGGAAATTGATCTTGAGGTGTAGGGATTGCAGAGGGACTGTACCCATCAAGGCTGCTGAAGAGACAATGATATGACTAAACACATTGATAAATATGTCTAGACGCGAACTCACAGAGGAGAGGATTCTATCCAAAGGACTCAAATTCTACTCGATGCTAACAAGTAGAGATGAATATGGCCTTCGAAAGGACGTTAATGCATTTATTAGACAAATATTATTTCTATGATGAGAATAGTGTGGATTTTGATTTCTCAGAAAGTCCTTCATTTCATAAAAATATAGAGATATGGCTATAGAAGCATACGCAAGGTCCTTAAAGGATGAGATCCTTAGGAAAGCTAATGGTGATAGTAATAACTACAGTAATATTATCCAGGAAGAGCTCAGGGCGCTCTCTAATCTTAAGTCTTACAATGATATCGTCATTAAAGAGGCGGAAAATGAGTCAGGCGTTGTAGTTATGAATAAGGATGATTACATTAGAGAAGCTCATCGCCAACTCGATGCCACAGGTTTACAGAGAGACCGATGAGGATCGTACAGAGCATATAGCTTACTAAGTTAACGAAAGAGTTCGTACGGAGAAGATCTCAGAGTTTGTAGACAAACACATCAAAGCACTTGTTCCCAGACTGCCATCCCACATCAAGGATACGAAACACTTTTTACAGCTGTTGTGCAACACTGGCATGCTACCCGGTTTGTCTTCTTCACAGAGGGCATATTTATATTATATTATTATTAAATTTTCATACTCAAAATACAAACGCAGTAAACTTAAACGTGAATGACTCAACCCTTTTTGACTTATTTGTAGTTCCCAATCGATGTAGCTCTAAAATCGACGCGCAGTCATAAAAAACTGCTCAGAGAAATTGGGAGAAGAATTGCGAATTATATCCTATTCTTTCGATTCACGTGCACGCTCTCTGCACTTCTCTTGTACCCAAATTTAGAAGCGCGCCAATAAAGATGCAGTTTTATAGTTTACTATTATTTTGATCAATATCTAGCACAAACTCGATTAAATACTTACAATTTCATTGTATGCGTTTTCAAGCGTCGTCTTATTATCAACACTCTTTACTACGAATTTCACATACGCGGTTACAAACCCTACCGGAAACAAAAACGGTATTATTAAATGGTTTGTGGTTGTTTTAAATACTTTCTCATGGCATTTCACATTTAATTTGGACAAGAAAGACACATTGGTAACATTAATAACGTATTTTCTAGTACTAGTTTTCAATAACAAAGTTTATTTTATATATTGTGTTCGGTGTACAACGATATTATTGAGACAGAGTATGTACCACGGCGTAACCTACGACGTTAACAATGATAATCGTGGTTATGATTATTGAGATTGAGTTTGTACCATGGTGTAAACGTTATCGATGACCGTAGCTTCTGTTTTAGACTGTATAAAAGCCCCGTTTTTTCATCAGTAATCTTAAATGGTGAAGCGCGGCCACAAAAAAAAAAAAATGGGTGAGTCAAAAATTGATCGCGTGTAGTCAACAATAACAAAGAATAAGAAGAGCTAAAGAGGGCTAAAAATTGGTACTCTTTAAAATCTGTTTTTTTATTAATAACCAATGTGACGCATGGGAGCGCATATAAACTGATGCTAAAGTACGTTTTCTACTCGCAAAAATCCACAATGATTGACGTGAATCATATGTAATAAACTCTACACAATAGGGATTCAATTGTTCCAGCAGTTCCATCGAGGCTCCTGGAGGTCTATAAAGGGCGCCGACGAGGATTGGTCTAGATTTAGGCATAGTTATCTCAACAATAACGCACTCGAGTGGATTTAGCATCAGGTCATTTCTGAGTATGAAGTTATGATTAGACTTGGTGAATAGTGAGACCCCTCCTCCACAGGAAGTCCTATCCTTTCTAACTACATCGTATCCAGGGATATGTATTTCTTCATCCCGTACAGTAGAAGTTGCTTTTTTTTCATTAATGGCCATTCTATCTATCCTATTTTCGAAACAAAATAACTTAAGTTGTTCCATCTTTGGCAATAAACATTTATATTTAAACAGATTATTTTCAGACCTTTGCTGCAGGGATTGGTTTTGAAGAGAGACACTCGTCTAGATTGGGGACAGAAAATTTGCTACACTCAAGACTTTCCTTGGATGATATGGTAAATATGGTAAGGCATACTGTAGTATAGTATGGTATGGTATGGTATGGTATGGTATATGTTATAAGCATGGTAAGGTAATATAGTATGGTATGGTATTGGCATGGTATATGGTATACTATAGTTTAGTATGGTTTTTTAACGAGGCTTTCTATTTAAAATAAAAGTGTCACTATGGAAAACTGACCTTTGATAGATAAATGTAGACCACGGTGTTTTCTTTTCAAACTGGTTTTTGCTTTACCATTTACTTTGCAGTAATAATACCCTTGATCTTTGTAGTTCAACGAAGCGATCTCATATTTCTCACCACCACTTCGTAACAAGACGCCATCTTTGAACCAGTCAATTACAATTCTTTCTTTTTTTTTGGATTTGCGTTTAGATCTAGAAACATTGCAATTAAGAGTTACTTTCTCTCCAGTTCCTAACTCTGTTGTTGATGTTTCCGATGATACAGTGGTTCTTGGGTTAGCGGCTGAAATGTAATGACAATTAAAAAAAGAAACGCTACATACAAACAGGAAATAAAGAAACCGCGGCGAGATCGAAAATCGACCGGTTAGGGAAGAGAGGATTTACTCTATTTCTGTTACTATACGAGATATCGATCTTCCTTCAGAATCTGGGAACTCCGAAGAGATCCTTTTCACTCTACAACAAGCTTCGACCAGGCTTCTAGACACAGATCATTCAATGTGATACCGGCAGGAGCGCATATGCAAACAACTTTCTTACCATTTCGCTGATCTTACGTCTGCGACGGAGATATTTTACGATCGCTCATTTGCAAAAGCCTGTAAATTTTTCATGATTGAAGTAGATAGAAAAAGTGTTTTGGCGATAGTGATCCTCCTGCCGCATATATTTTACATAAAATCGTGGCTTTGATTCTTTCAGTTGCACTTTAAAGTCTGATAACCATTTCATATATATTCATCTTTTAGAACTAATTAAGTCTTTTCATATTCACTCCTACAAATGACTGGCGTTTGAAACATCTGTGTTTTATTTCTTTTCAGGGTGAAAAAATTAAAAAAAAAATTTATGAATGAACCATAACTTTTCTAAATTTTATTTAAAATTCCTAAATTCAAAGATAGAAAAAAAAACTTTGAATTGAGGGAGTGAGAAAAAGACAAAGCCGACTAGCACTTGTAGCATATCTTTGGAGCTGAGCGATAGTTATTAGCTTTTATAGTTTATAAATAATAGTCAAAACACTCCAGAATCTTTATTTTGTACAATAAGAAAAATACTTCTTTTTTTTCAAAGCATAAAACTTCATATCTTTTTTTATTTTCTACTCAAACAATAATCATGAGTATGAGTTTAAAGTTTGTCTTCTAAAAAGTATAAGCAGTATCTGCAAAAAAAATACTTTCGGTCAACCAAGAAAAGCTTTGTTTTTTATCAGGTAATGTTTGTAATGAGAGTAGTTTTAACACCCTTAACGAGGCTTGATGTGTTGCCAAGGCAACAACAAACGCAAATTAATACTTATTGTGTATGCCATGTTTTTATGACGGGTACTTGCAAGGTGATAGAAACTTCTCCACCTGTTTTAAGATTAAGTTTGCACTTATTCTAACTTTACAATGTAACGAAATCCTTCTCGGATTTTAGCAGCTTATTGGAGCCAATGCTTATCTGCGGTTTCTGTACAGTTAAGGTTACGAAACACAGAATTGGGGAATTGAATGGTCCCATTCAGTACCCCAATTTTGTCATTCGTTACCCCAATTCTCGTCAAAAATACCCCTCCGCTGCGCGTCGTATTTTTAACTCCTTCTCAGTGTTTAGAAAGGTGATGAAACACTGTCTCGAGTGCTTGATATATCTTCTCAATCGAAACTAAAACAAAAGGAATAAACGAAGGAATAAAATCGTAAAAACATTAGCTGATTAAGATCACACTTCCAACCCATCGTCGGGCAGTTATGATTTCTTTTGATGAATTATTAATGAGATATTAGATATTCACGAGTTATAAACTGAGTTAGAGTCTTTATTTTATTCTTCCTTGACGGGGCAGTAATCCATCGAAAGTTAATTAGCTCCAAGCAAACGCTGGTATTCATTTACTGACTTTGTTAAGATGGATCGGATCGAAAGCTTTTTCTAAAAAGAAGGTCACACAGATTCAAATCCTGGAAGCGCCACTCGGAATCGAAACCTTCTGTATAAAAGACAGAAATCTTATCAATGAGCTCTTCATGATATCTACCCATCCAGTGCCTTATTCCTTTATGAACTCAAAAAAGTCAGCGTAGTTGTTTCAAGAAAATCACTCATAAAGCATCTAATTAAACCTCCTCATCCGAAAAAAAAAAAAACTGAACGACCACCAGCAATTTTATTGCCAAGTTTAGTTTCATTAAAAATTTATATTTTTATCAGCATTTTAGCGCTTCAAGTACTTCTAAAATAAAAATATACATGCAAATATTGGTCGATGCCAGAGCAATTTTCATGTTACTACTATTGTATAAATCTGTAATACTAGTCCAAAATAGTAAATTCAAAAATTTTAATATCCCGCGTTTGAGGCTTGATTTAAGTAAATTTACTCCGTTTACAAACACAAAACGATGCTGGACTCTGTGATGCCATTGATTTTGTCTAAAATTTGTATATAGAAGTATGGGCTACGTTTGAGGAACATCAAATTAATCGCTGTGAACAAAATCTGCATGATATCTAGTTTGAAGCGCGAGAACATGCAAGTCCTTTCCTTGCTAAATTTTGTATGTATATTTAATACACTCTTTTTTTTTTTGATAAAAACATCGAATTTCTTGACTGAGGCTGAACATGTTTAGGGACATTTGAGGCTAAATCGGGATATCAGCATCAAATGTCCATAAACATATGTTCGTAAAATATCTTTACTAATATTTGAAAATATAGATAATACATGTACAGTATGTGGTACATTTGAGTTTACATTGATTTGTAAATGTACTTTTTACTCTTTTGATAAAACTCTACCGACTTTCTTGTCAGTTTGTCTCAAGAGATACACCTGTAAGAGCCGCGGTTTGGTAAATAAAAAAACATGTGATGCAAAATTGTTCTTCTGCAATCTGGAATTAATTCCATTACTCGTGAGTTTTTCAAGGGCTGTAGCCCTGTGCAATTTTGATACCTTATGAAAAACACATTCATACAAATGCTAAATTGAACTCGATTTAAGTCGCATACCTATACAAATTCAAATAATTACAAACCTATTTATCTGTAATTCTCTACTCTTAGGTGCCTAATAAACGTAAAAGACGCTTGTTAATTTTTCGATTTTTTTCTGAACTTTTTCCCCGGAGCTTATTAGAACCCCTCTTAAGTATTTCTGAGTATATAATTATCTAAGCACTCGGCTCCGCCACAAAAGTGTAAAAAAAAAAAAACAACAAAAATTTAAATCTGTAGTGTTTATATGTCCTCGAGACTTTCACTGGAAACTGAAATTGCGTTTTTGTGACAAATACAATGCAGTATTTTCTCATTTAATCAGTACATAGAATATGTTTAATCTAATATATGATTGCCAAATAAATAACAAATTTAATTGTTTTCTTTTTCCTGTTTTGCCTGAAAAGATAGCTAATAAAAAGGTGAAGTCTATAGTTCGCTGATCTGCAAAATCCAAGCAACGAACTAAACAATTGAAAACAAAAAACAATATAAGTACAAAATAAAGCAATCGAAACCTTATTAGAACCATTTTACAAATAGATATAAGTTTTACACCGTATAGTTATAGGAATTTTAAAACTGACGTTTCGAACATAGTCCTTCGTCGGAGTGAATTCATATTTGTACAACTGTTTTTGTAGAAATACAGAAGCAGCAATCCATTTATAACAATCCTTATTAAAAGCTAGAATTATAATTTTTTCATGTTATGTTACAAGTTTACAATTTAAGCTACTAAAATTTACAATGTGCGTGCCGCTGTACATGCTTGCATTTTTGTACATGAAATCAGTCCTCTGGCTCTGTTACAAAGGTCCAATGTTTGCCTTCAATGTTATATTGATTTCAAGGTAGTCAGTTATAAAGAGTTTTTTTTACGTTAAAAGCGAATTAATATGCTTTGAAATACAACAACAACAACAACAACAACAGTCAACAACAAAGGTTACAAGTTTGAAATTGGAGTTAACACAGTTTGTCTTCTATGCTGTTTTAAGTGTCGCAGAGCAGTTAACAGAACTTACTACTTTGAGATTGTATTCATACACTTCAATGTTTACAAACCGCAAAGATTTTGTCATAAGTTGAAAGTTTTTGTCTCTTTCTTACATCGAGTGTCTTCATGGTTTAACGGGATTTGTTACTTAAAAACAGCACTCATATACTTCAATATTAATATTTTTACTAACCGCAAGATTAATTTGGCACACGTTGAAAGTACACGGAATCAACCATTTTTGTTTATGTATAAATGCATCGAGGGTCGCCGGTGTAGCAAAAGCTGCTCACTTAAAGTTAACTGCAATTTTCATGCTTTAGGTATTTAGTTCTGCCCGCAATTTTTTGCCTACTCTAGATCCAAAATAGAAAGATACTTTTAAGTGAAATTAACAGGTGTTACAAAGCTATTTACTTACCAAAAGTTGTTATCACAACTTGAAGAAAACATAATGACAAGAGCATCATCTTCCTGATGAATTTTCACCATAGAGAGTCCAAGTAAACGACAACTTCCTGCGAGTAATATAAGTAGAATGACTGCTATTTATTTTTGAAACCAACTGATTATTTCTTTAAATTTATCAATTTAACAATATATTCACATTGAAAAACAAAACATTTAAATTCACATCATCTTCCTAATATATTTTCACCATGGAAAGAGTCCAAGTAAATGATCGATTCCTGTCTAAGTAGAGCGACAGCTGTTTGTTCGTAAAACCAAAGAATTCTTTAAACTTATCAACGAACTAATATATTCAAACAAAAGAACAAAACATATAAATTCAACTAATAATAAAAGTAGTTACTTTTTTTCAAAAAACCACGAACCACAAGGTTCTCTATAATTGTGAGAATGCACGATTCCTTTTTAGTAATTATACAGCAACGAGAAAACTTCAAAGGCTGGATTCCTCCTTTCTGAGATCCAATATCTTTTGTACTGAACCCTTGCTAGGTTGCGCTTTTTTGCTCAATTTAAGACAATTGATCAAATGAATATTGAGATGGCGGTTAATGCCTACGGTCCGACGACTTTTGTGTTTCTTAAATCTTAAAATAACAAAATCGAAATAAAGTTATTGACGTAATGAATACATCTTTCAATCTTTAAACAAAAGTTAGAAAAGAGAAACTCCGTTTCGAAACATTGTGGATTATGCATTGGCATTGGCCGTGGTTTACTTTCCATTTTATTTAAACCCGGCAGTTATATAAACATACATGTTCGTGAGTATTTTGTACTGACACGGTAACTTTCATTCGAGATAATTACTTTAATTTAAAAAAGTCGTTTACAAAACGGAACATCACCGCAATTCAAAGACAAAAATTCTGCCATATTCTCAATTTTGGCTTAATGTAGAGTATCAAAATACTTATAAAAAACTTACAATAAATCATTATAATTATAAGAAATAGATTCCTCGAATACTGCAGACTTATTAGGAACAATTCAATCGATTATTAACTTATTTTGCTAAGTCATACAAAGGTTGGTTGCCAAGTAGAAGAATTTGTGTAGAATACTTCAAGAGGAGAGATACAATCTAAATTGCCGTAAAAAGATTAGAATCTGAGACTTAAAATTCAATACTTACCTAGTTAATTCATTATTGCAAGAATTTCGTACCAACCTGATCTTGAGTGATACAAGCGCTCTAAACGAAATTTTAAACTTGTAGTTGGTTTATTCTGGATTTTCAGATAACTTTCACTTTTCGCTTCAGAGGTTAAACTCTCCCTAAATTCGACAACTTAACTGTTGTGCTTTTCGTAACTACCGTCTTTTCGGTACAAAGATCGTCAGTAATAACGCAACTATAAGAGAGCAGGAATTTTTTCGTGTTAGCTGACTGTCGCTCCATGAAATTAACTCAAACTAAAATAAAATTAACATTAAAAATAGTCTTGTT
>JAOBAY020036963.1:0-14064 GCA_025331085.2 Zoanthus sociatus
TAAATTCGCGTTAATTTAAGTCGCGTTAATTTCCAACACCTTAATTTCATGCAGCGTTAATTTCCTATAATAAGGTATACATAATATGAGCCCCGTTTTGCTATAATATCAGAGGATTTCATCTATAATTTAATTTGTTCATCCTTTTTGACCGATTAGTAGGTTTATACTAAAACAATTAGACCTCTTGGCCTCACGGAGTACGAGTTTGAATTGCCCATACGGTCTACGGCCTCATAGGCTATTGACTCTTAGTCCATTCGTCCTCGAGGACGGAATACTGAATCTGTTTTCACGTTTCCGTTCTCGTTGCTTAAGGTCCCTATTATCAACTGTACCAAGCCGTGGTTAACTGTCCCAACATAATGCACTATATATGTAGGAGCTACGCTTTGGTTTCGTGATGGCCAGAAGGAGCGCGTGATCTGGGAACGAGATTGGTTTCTTATTTGTCTTTCAACTTTATGCTCATTTCAGTTTTTGTTTTCTTTAGCTAAATGAAGAAGAATTGGAAGAGAAAACCACTGTTGATAATCTCCAGAAAGAAACTAAATCTAAGCGATTAAGAAATTTTGCAGTATTCCGGAAACTTTCCAAAAAAGAAAGTTCGAAAAATATGCCCTCTTCCAAGTTTTATGATGACGAGGCAGCTGGAAAGAATAACTCCAACAGTTCCTTTGAAGACTTTGTTGTCGTCCCGACAGAGATTGTGGAAGAAAAAGTTTACAACTTTCAGGCAATTTATTTGTGTTCTACCGTTGTTAATCCGCCCCTTAGGCCGAAACATGTTCGCGACTGCGCAAAACAATATCAGAAACAAAACGAAAAGCTGCAAAAACGTCTTGGAAAGACTCAACCAAAAAATGATGTCAAAATGGATGTAGGTGCTGACGGCGTAGCAATGTATGATACCCTGAGACCACAGAATAGCCAGCGGTTTTTCCCATTCAGCGATATCCACTTGATCAAGAGCCACCCGGATTACCCAGACTACTTTGCGTTTAGTACCGTCGTCACAGGGGACACAAAACACAAGTGCCATTTATTCAAACAAATTGACAATTATTCCTGTGGTGAAATTGTCAAAGCTTTTGAAAGTTTTATGTAAAATATTACTTTAGAAATTATTTTCTGTAGTTTAGATTTCAACAAAACGTTTACCTTTTAATTATAACAATGTTTTAAAAAACGTTCTATGACCTCACGACTGATACAAATATATTTGTGTTTAACACAAGTGCGATTTGAATTGAGCTTTAAGCGTTTAGTTTTATTATCAAACCAAATTATAACGGAGGCCAAATTCGATAACAAATACATTTTGTGCACTTCGAAATCAAACTTTTGTACCAAATGTGACAAAATTAAAAAATTCTTGTTAATCAAATTATTTTTTGAAATATGAATGACTGTTGTAAAATTTTCAGCTTTGTGGCTAAATCCACTTTGATTTGAAAAGTTGCAGTGGGAAAAGTATAAAGCTAACGTTTGAGGTTAGCCGTTTGTCAGATGAGAAAATGGAGGGCTTATATAAGGAATCTAATGTATGCGCATACAGTTTTTTCTCCAACTTTGTCACTACTATTGCTTCACAGAAATCTGAGAAAACATGGAATTATTTCACTAGTTTTAGACACTCTGATTTTGTTTCAAATGGAGTTTAAAACCCAGGAAATAAGTTTTTAGATATACTAATTTTCAAAATTTATCGGGGAGCATGCCCCCGGACCCCCCCTTCCCCCCCCTAGAAGGCTCGTGCTTTTGATACTCGGTTGTGCCCCCCAGTTGTTCAAGACTTGCTACGGCCCTGGAGAAGTAATTGCTTCTGTAATATTTGGTTAACCCAGGGTTAAAATTAATCCACTTTTGACCAGTGTTGCTAGAGCCATCGTATTCAGTAACACTGCTGATGTGAATATTTTGAATAAATGAAATTGCCCCCAACTAGTTTTGAACACTTCCAAACCCATTTGTGCTTCATTTTAATTTTCCGTGGCATTATTTTCTCCAAGTTGTATTAAAGAAAGATTTTCGTATATCTTAATGACTCTTGTCTTTGTTTCAAATTTCCACCTTTCGCGGCCCGCCGTTTTTATTTTTATATGCAAACATTAAACTTTCCTATGTAAATCTATCATTTTCTCGACATATTATAATGTTCCTAATTATGATTAATGCTCGAAATGTCAACTTTTGCAGTTTTTTAGCTATTTAACTTGAAAATATTGAAGCAATGTGATTGGCTGATTATGGATGCGAATCACTTGTTTGCTAGATTAAACTTCAGTGGTGATTCAAAAACGGATTTGATTAACAAGAACAGATTCACTATGAAATTATTACCTCTAATTTTTATAGTTGACGAGGCAAACAGATTCTTACAATCTGGATTTGCGACTGAATTGAGACTCGGCTAAATACTTGAGAAAGTGATTTCAACCAATAATTTGCTAGTTTTGATTCCATTTTCTTACATTTTATGATTCTCTTGCTTTGAAACAAAAATGTCCTTTTGACATTCAATCAAATGAAAAATATTTAAGAACTTTACGCACATATAATGCTTTAAGTGATTCCGAGTGTTGTCTGCGGTAATTAACAAAGTTATAAATGATTATATATTTACTAAATTTGAAGGACAAAAGCTTAAAAATTAAGGATATTTATCGCGCTTTTAATATGCTTAATCGCAAGTTAAGGAACAGATTAAATTGTCTACAACAGTTCCAAAAGTAAATGTCAAATTTTATCGGCGACGTTATTACATATTTATACCTCTAATATATGATTAAAAGTTAATGAAATGTTTTGATTTTATACCTTGCGTGTAGAAGATTTTATTCTAAACAAATCCTTTGTGACGTCAGTGTTTACATTCAATTCATATGCATACAACTTGAAATAGCAAATAAACAACAGTAAATTGTAGTCGAATTTAAACTTGAGAGTTATTCATTGTCAATACAATACATTCTTTCACTTCATAGTAGGAACAGTCATATTTTCAGAAAAAAACCTACATTTCTCGAAGCATTTTCGAATTTCAGATTTTTTGCTTTAAAAAGCTTTATTACTTATAGAAACTGAATTACAAATAAAGTGTAAATAAACATTTGGCTAAGTATTGCAGCATCTCGGGTGTGTAGCCTTAAATTCTTTTTGTTCAAAGTTTTATCGATAACTATGTATTTTAAAAGCAGATAAATTGGGGCTTGTTTTTTTTCGTAATCAAAATATCGTACTCATTTGTTTGATAACTTGTGAAAGAACTTTTCAAATTCGTATTTTCATGCGCTCTATCTTGATTTCTTTTGTCACCCTACGCTCAAATGTAATCTAAATTCACTACAACACCTGCTGAAAAAAAAAACAAGCGAGACGTCATCATTTCGAATAAAGAATGAACTTTTTTGTTCGATAGTCATTGCTGCATAGCCCTCGTTCAATTACCAAGCTGCGTTAAAAATAATTATTTTCACCTAGCAGAGTTAAGTTGGTTTTGAAAACTAGATTATCAACCAAATCCCGCATTAAATAAAATTTGGCGCTTCCCTCCCTGTTTATTTCGCTGCCTCCAACTAACAATATTCTGGCGCGTCTCTCTTTAATTCCTTAGGGAACCTGAACTCTAAAATTAGTTTTTGATATATAAAACTACAACTGAGATTTCAGAAATGTGTTTCATACTAATTTATCGGTCCCTTTCCTTAGAAATAATAAAAAAATGTGCTGGCTCTTGACTAAGGAAGACGCCATACTTGCGCCCGCAATATAACAAGATCATATGACGTCACGACGTTATAAAAATGTTACGTTCTTTTGGACAATCTGTAAACATTTTATGAAGTTGACTTTTTAGCAGATATAGCTTTATAGAAATGAAATGCCCCTACTTTATAATTTCACAAACATTTCCAGTGATAAACACAGTAGGATCTCACGTTGTGACGTCAGAGAAGCAACTGTCCTGAGCCCGCGTTAAAAGTGCAATATGGCGCCATACATAACGTTTTATTAGCCCTTTTTGTAATATTTTGTTTCAAAATACAGATAGATTACTTTAAAATCTACATTTTTTGAATATCAAATATATGCACTACAACATATCAAAAAATAATTTTGCACAATCAGAGATATTGCTCTTCTCTTCCCTCTTATTGCTCAGTTTCTTGTAACGAAATGTCAGAGCTTCTAATCCCCAACTAAATGTAGGCGCTTCCCTCCCCCTATGAGTTTTAGCCACCAGCTAAACTGATAAATGTGGGGCGCTACCCTCTTTCCTTATTTCACAATACTAAAGAAATAAGCGCTCTACCCGTCCTCTCTCCTTGCACAGTTGCAAGATCACTGCTTTCCGACCACAAAATCCCCGGTTCGATCATGGCTCTGCCGAGATCTGAATATTTGCGTGTCCTTTCTGCCAAAGCTAACTTAGCTTTCCATCCTTCTGGGGGAGATAAAGTACCAGCTTCTGCAGGGAGCTAACCTGGAATAGATTAGTGTCCTGTCCAGGGGGAGTCAAAGACTCTCATCCGCTCACCACTATCGAAACTAAAAAGTTGTGCAACTTTATATCCCTCCACGAGTTTCCAGATTTTGCTGGTGAAAAATTGTTCTCACTCAACATTGCAAACTAACTATATCAGTAACGTGGCATTAGTGCCCATCTAAGTGGTTCATTTGATACAATCATGTATGTAACCAACACCATTAAGCTTTTACTGTTAATTTCTGTGGGAGAAACCGGAGCCGGTTTGCTAGAACTGCAGAACTCAACTACACGGTTGGCCAGAACCTACACGCATGCGCACACTTCATCCGACTAATTAATGCAAGAAACTGGACCAACTGTGGACAGCTGTTAGGACTCATCAGCACGGTATAGCTTTTTAGCCACAAGCAATGAGCTACAAGGGCAAATTCAGAAAACTGCTTTAAGGCTTGTGCGCATGCGTGTAGATTCTAGCCAAACCGCAGCTCATACATTCCTGTTTGCTAGCTATGTCGTGCTGTTGAGTTCTAAAAAGGCTAAAACTGCTGTCCATTGCTACTAGCATGCAGGCTCGCTATTTATCTATGTAAGGTGAAAAGAGGGTAACGCCCTGACGCCTCAATAAAAGGATGAGGTTCCTTATCCCCTACCTTCGCCAAGTTCCTAGATGTTGTTATCGCCCTTTAACTCTTACGTTGGGCTATTCAAGCTTTAAGTTTTAAACATTAGCTACGGGAGGGGAGGGTGAGTAAACAATTACAAGGGGAGGAGTGAGTGACCAAACACAAACGTATTACAAAGACTTTCAAAGTAATTTATTTGTACCGATTGCTTCCACGTAAGAACTGAGAGTTGATAAAAAAATCTTCTGGCCATAAACTGTGGTATTACATTCTTACTACGCTCAGTGATAAAGGATGATTTGATTAGTTTTAAGCCTCGGTACAAATGCTTTTGTGTCCTGCAATTGCAAAAGGAGAATATTTCTTTTCACAAATATTGTGTCGTTTCAACAAATGTTACAATATCTGTTTCCATTTATTATAATCTGTTGAAATTGAAAATAATTTTACGTTAGAGAAAATAATAATTCTGTCTCCGCCAAAATCATTTCTCTTCAATTCGTGTTTATCAGACTGAGGAATCGCTCCCGACAATTTGAAAATAAATTGCTAAGTCGCACTCTTTAATTATTATTTGTGCTCTGCAGTAAATTTTTTTTTCTATCAAATTTGATAGCTACAAAATGAATTTTTATTTCAACTTCTTGCACAATGATAAAATTAAATTTCGTCAAATTATTCATACAGCGGTAGTAGCGCTACCCGGTGATGGAGAATCGACAAATTCTTTTTCAAGATCTTTGATTGACAATGGTTTTTTAACTGTCTGCGGTTGAAGTAAAGGCTCTGTAGTGTCTTGGGTTTGCCCTTCGGCTTCAACATCTAAAAGAGACAACTTTTCTTTGAAATCGCTATCGGGACTCGCTAAAGAGACTGATGACAAACTCTCACTCGAGTTTTTAGTACGGGGTCTGGATCGAGAATGTTCGGGCTCATGGTTACTCAGCAGTTCACGCATGGGTGAGTTCAGTCGGGGGGAGGGAGGAGGCGGAAGTTTCGAAGTTTCTACTACAGTATCGGCACTGCGAGACGATAATCTATCGCGAATTGTTTCTAAAGATGCATCCGAACTGTTCCGATTTAAATTTGTTAATTTTAAACGTTTATCATTTATCGTATCAAGTGAAATTCTGTCAAGTTCAGTCGAATCTAAAGAGCGTGAACGTCGATCTCGGGAACTATCAAACATGCTTAAATCAATAAGAGTTGACGTTGTCAACTGACCATTGTCAGCTGACGTGTCAACACTCGTTGAGCTAGCATTCTTACTGCTGTACGTTGGGGAATATGGATCCTCAAATGTACTAGGCGGAGATGAGTCATGATAAAAAGTAGCTTTCAGGAGAACTGGCGTTGATAGAGGTCGCTTGGGCATTGAAACCCGACTGAATGATTTTTCAGATGGACTTTGTTCTGGAGACGAGAATTGCTTATCATAAGAAACGAAACTTGAGTTCTCGGAAGACAAAGAATTCATATACGACAGTCCTTGCGAAGGTGAAAATTCGCGGCTCCGTTTTCCTGTTAATGATCGATGTCTTGAAAAAGCACTCGGCTCGGAGTGATCTCGTGCCGCAAGTTCTCCAATATTGCGACCGGCGGCCATCAGGGCTAGCAAAGCGCCAGCTTGACAGATTGCACGATCGGTCTTGACGCGTTTACTTCGAAGTCTTAATGACGAGCGATATCTTGGACTGAGAACTGGGCTTCCATCCGCTGTCATACACTTCTTTCCCGAATCTGTATGAAGGGAAAATATAGCAATCAGTATAATGACCTTCCCTATAAGAAGAACTGCCAGAATTCAACAAGAGGCTAACAGTGGTGGTCTAGTACAATAATAATAACTTTATTTAGGTGTCTATATTATTTAGCTGGCCAAAGGCCAACTAATTGGGGACACCACCTTTACCACTCAAAGGTGGACGGAGACTTTTCACATGACAGACATACACACATAAAAACAGAAGTCTCCGAGGGCCTACGGTTTAACGTCCATATCCGAGAAGACGCAAAAGTCTAACCGTTTGCAGATGTTAGAGCAAAGGCTGCACTTTCTCCTTAATTAATTTAAGACCCTGAGTGTTGGTCTGGCCGGGAATCGAACCTGAGCCTCCCGGATAGACTGACACCTTACCAATTAGGCTAACCATGCGGCGTAAATGCCTATGGAGTACTTTCAACCGGGTACTGCAGCATGTACGAACTTTCTAAATTCAGGTAGATGCAAATGATTTCACTTCTAAACGCAAACTACTACGATAACTCTTTGACGCCGTACACTGTTTTCTTGTCAAAAACTAATTATTTCTACACATTCAATCTGTTTCTAAATTTCATCATATTTTGCATATTGCAAACAAAATATATTTTAAGTGTTAAAAAATCTTTTACGCTAAAGGGTTGCAGACAAGAAAGAAAAATTTCAACCAGAGAGGATAAAACTCGTTTATCAAAAAGGTTATATACAGACCTTTAGAGGCGATTACAAGTACAAAATTTAAAGGCGCGCGTATAGGACCAATTCAATTATAAATTCACAGTTAAAAAAAACTTCCATAAAAATAAAAGCGAGCCAAAAACTTCATCATCTATGGCAATTCACCATTAGTAATGTACATAAAGAGGCCAAACAGCCAAAAGGCTCGTGCTCGAAATATCAACTCTTTACACTACTTACGGCAAAGATCACAACATTTTTAATTTTCAATTGTTTTATCTGTGTTGTTCTTTTTCTGTTGCTCTGACCAACGTATTCCTTGAATATAAACTCTTTTAACTACTTATGGCAGTGATCAAAAAGTTATCAACCTTCAACTGTTTGAACTGTCTGTTGTACCTTGTTAGAATAAAGCCCCGTTCAAACGGATCAAACATTTTGGTCAAACATTATCCTTCATTGTTAGGTGGTGTTGGATGGTGTTTGATCAGTGTTGGATTGTGTTGGATGCTGAAGTGTTCAAACGAATCTACCACCATCCGACAATGGTGGATTTCAGTACCAGGTACGAAATTATGGCATACTTTTGATCACGCGAACGAAAATGTTGGACAATATTGGATGAATAGTTTGAACAAAGTCAAACTTCATCCAACATCGTCCAACACTATCCAACATGTTTGACTGCGCTGTTCAACAGGTCAAACATGTTGCGTCCATCAATGTTTGACCAACACATTTGATCTGTTCGAACGGGGCCCTAACGCAATCGAGACGCCGGCTCCCTACTCAACGTACAGCATGGATCATAAAAGTCAGTTCCAACCTTTCATACAAACTACTAACGATCCTTACCAATTTGCTCCAATTTAATTCCCAAGTTGGGGACCGAGTTGGAACGTTCAGCCATGAATCTTTCTTTCACCTTGGTTCTCTTAGTTCTGTTCTCTGTTCTCTCCTTTTGATGGACTGAGCTGGGACCCCAGGTGCGCACCTTCTTACTATGATCTCTGGGTGCTGGGGGAGATACCTGATCCGCATCATCAACTATAACATGATACAACAAGTGCTATGAAATAATGTTATGTATAGGTAAACGCATGAACTCAAATGAATTCAATTTTAAACTGCTTCTTAGAGAAGACTTTGCCGCTTGAATTGCTGCTTAACACGGGATTAAAATTAAAGACTGTAAACAATCACGCCTTGAGCTCTAATACAGGGTTGCCACACATCGGAATGAAAAAAATTCCCTGATTTTTTCCGGATCTAGAGCAAATTTCATTGACCTTAAACATAACAATTTGTACAGAGAACATAACAAGCTTGATATAATTTTATTTATTTTTTTGTTTAGGCGTTCAATAATGTAAAGAAAACTTTAAAATATCCAAAATGATACAAATTTTCCTGACTTTCAAGCAGAATTCAAAATTTCTCTGACCAAATACAAAATTCACCGACTTTTCCCTGAGCTTGAAAACTTTTCGGTCCCAGTCCCCGAGTTTTCACCGATCGTGATAACCGTGATAATACCCAGCAGGATAGCTCCTAACAGAAGCTGCTGAAATTTTACCGAAAAGCAGAGTTAACTTTGGCAAAGAAAGTCGCATTAATGTTCAAATTCCAGCCAAGCCTCAAACAATGCTTCCATGAAGTATGCATTGTAGGATAAAATATGCGTTACTCACACGAGAGAAGTCGAAACCGCTGCAAATGCGGTGAGTTAGGACAAGGAGTTGGGGTCGTTCCATTGCTTCCTTCAGTAAATGATGAACTACTTCCGAATGTATCAGAGGTTATAGTGAACCTGTGCTGAAAATCTGCAAGAAAAAGGCACTGAATTCCGTTAACAAGAAAAGTTTATCAGAACAACAAAATCTGAAAAACAAAATTGGAACCATTGTTAGAATTTCACGTATGAATAGAATTTGCTAAAAAGCAAAAATTTCCCTGGTGTTATTAACTGCCTTCCATTCTTATTAGAAAGTGATTCACTTGTTGATAAATAGTTAGCAAACCCAAACCATTTCACAAGATGGGGATCTAGTAACTCATATTCGACAATAGTTTAAACTACTAAAACTGAACCTTCAGATGTAACGACGTTTAGACGCTATAATACGTCATTGTCAAGTCAAACTGAAACACAATCAAGCTAGTTTCGGGTATTAGAAACATAATCAAGTGGTGCAGCGTTAAAATGCTGTAAAAAATGAGGGATGTGCGTTTGTAAAATTGCTCAGTGATCTCGGTTTAATAAAAAACGACCAAATGTATCTACCGTACTTTGGAATAACCTTCAGATGCTTTTGAAAAACGTTCTAATGCTTTGAGAAAACGTTCAAAATGTCTCCTAAAGCGTTAACTAACTGTTCACTGAGCGCTTATTTTTAGTTTATCAAAAAAAAAAAAAACAAAAAAAAAACAAAGTTCAAGTTTGGTTCGGTTCCCCATTCGGTTACTGATTCAAATTCTTTCCTTTTCTATGCGACACATCCCTTCCCATCACAATCACAGTAATTTATATTTCTATAGCAGCAAGTTTCTTTCTCAGTTTTCATGGATTCAATTTATAACTTGCAAGAACCAGTACGATTAAGGCTACTGGGTTGCCTTCGTTTTCTGATAAAACAAGATCATGAACGAACTTGACATCAAACGGTTTTGCTCGTTTAATCTAGCATTCAATATCCTATTTATTATTCCACTGACATAGTATTGCAAAAGGAACACTCCAGTCCCACCAGCTTATAAAAACTTCTTGGAAAATATGTGCTCCACACATTTTTACATTATTATCAATAAAGTACTTGAAAATGAATATCTTATACACATAACTCGAAGAAAACAAAAATATTTCGCTAAACAGGGAACTAAAAGCATTATTCTTTCATTTTTACGATAACCTTGTGCGAATCTAGAAGACATTTTGCGAATCTGGAAAAGACTTTGTACTTAATTCTTTTCAACCAGTTAGAATGTCTCTAGGGAATCAAATAAGTAAAATGTAAACAAAAAACAAAACTACACGACCAACCTGGCTAGAAAAAAAGAAGCAGTTAGCAGAAATAACAAACACAACAAAAGAGGAAACAAAAAACACTTAACTCAAAATATTACCTGAAGGGGCACTGATTTTTCTATGACCTTTTTTAAGCCAAAACCTTCCCTTTTTTCTCTTCTTTGGTGAAGGCTTTGAAATTCTTTGTTGCTGGAATAAAGGAAATGTATTAAGTTGAAGCCTAATGATTTACCTGACGGTGCGCTTATCTTCTTCCCATAGAGAAAGCGAAAGAATTGAGCTCTATGTGTCTTTGGTGATGGTTTCATTGTCTTTTGAAGCTTTAAGAAGATGGAGTTAGATTTAGGTTAGAATTTCCTTTTAAGGTATTATTTAGCAATTTTAACAATCAAATATATACATTCTTTAGAATTTCCACTATTAATCACTATGTTATCAATTTTAGCTTTTACTGATGATTTTGTGTTACTTTTAATATTTATTTTAACACATTCACAAAAATTAATTTAACTCGTTTAATAACAGATTTACAAAATGTATATAGTATAGCAATCATCAAAGTAGAGTATCAAAATTTAGATTTCTTATTTACTATTAATTTTCAGATATCACAAGATAAGTTTAACTCAGAATTCTCTTTATTGTGTATCTTAATGTTTTTAGTAATTAATGTTTTCGGTACTGTAAAAGTATTTCATTTTTTCATTTTAGAAACCTCCAAACGAGAGTTAATTTAGTTTACAGATAATAGCTCCAAAATTCATCTTCGGCAAGTAACGTGGCTTGTGAAAACGTAACAGAGTCTAATATTCAGATTTTATGCTATCATCGTTAATATCAAAGTTTTGTAGGTTTTTTCGTATACATTTTAGTTCAAGTACAGAGATAACTTATAAACCTAAGAAACAGAAAAGAAAAAAAAATTAGTTCTAATAATACTGAACATTAATAAGTAAATTTTATATTCTAAACTTGGAATCCTTCTAATGTGACGGCAATGTCTGCCTCCGATGCAATACGATAAAGACTAGCTCTCTGAAGAGTTGCGGCCAATAAGAACTCGATACCGGAGTAGTTTACTTGGACTCCTTTGTGGCTGAATTTTGACGATAAAAATTTATGGAATTTAAAATGTTATACCTAAGAACAAACTCTGTTGGAGGTTTGTTGCGAATTTGACGTTCAAACTGTTAGTCAGTTTCGCGTATAAAGGCGAAAGAGTAATCGAATACTTAGTAGTTGATTCTCGTTTTAAAGTCATAATTTTCAGTGGTAACTTTTACTTTTCTATTCAAAGAAAAAAAACTAATGTGTTAGTAACAGGCTTGTTAATTGTTCAGAGTTTTAAAAAATCTCAGTAAAACGTTATTGTGCAATTATTGTTTAGAGCGTGTTAAAAAGCCCAAAGAGTGAGACAGTTTTAAAAAATTTAAATAGTTATTTTTAAAAGCAACTTTTACATGGAGTCCGGAAGACAAAAAACGGTCACGAGGCCAAAAACAATATGGCAGAGAACAGTGGAAAAAGGAGACGGAAGTGATAGTTGGAGGTCGTGGGACGAATGGAGGCCTTATGCGTAACACAGCGCGAATAGGAAAGAGATAAGCATCTCAATGTTTTACCAACTATTACATTTTTAGGCAAAACAACTTTCATAATGGAACATTTATTTTACAGGCATGTGATTGGCTAATTTTGAAAAGGAAGGAAATTGGGCGAGGGGTCCGGGGACCGCCTAAAGTCCCCGGTCGGGGCTCAGACGTTTTCATCAATAAAGTACCCCAAAACACCTCTCATATGTCCAGAAAATTTACAATTAACCCTTGTAGATTTTACTAAAATCTACAAATTCTAATTATCAATGTTCTTTCTAGATGACTCAGTAAAGTGAAAATTACCATATTGCGGAAAAATAAATAAGACGGATTTTTGTGAGCAGGGGCGGGAGGGAATTATAAAAAGACGGATTTATCACATCCCTGATTTCAAGATTTCGATTTTTAAAAATAATTTTCTGGGATTTTTCATGCCTAGTTTTAGAAAATACGGAGCTTTTTCAAGGGGTTTGTAAGAAATAACATTGTTTTTCAGGATTTCCAGAGCAATCCATGAAGATTTCCATACAAGGAACACATAAAACCTAACCTTTCAAACCTGAAAAAAAAAATGCTTTCATGAGCTGTCTATTTACCTGTATAATTACACTGATTTCTCTCTGTAATAGATTCATTTCTCGAGCTGCAAGTTCCTCTTCTCGTTTGCGGAGCTGCACAGCATGTGTTTTTTGTTCTAACTGCATTCGTCTTAGTTCTTCTTCACGCGAAGTCAGTTCCTACATAGTGAAATTTTTACAGAAATCTTAAACATTTATATTCGCTATATTCGCCATGTCCAAAACGAGGAGAGAACAGAATTCGAGCTGGGACCGCAAAACATTATAGATTGATTGGAAGAGCAGTCGCTTTGTAAACAATACACAAAGACGACAAAGAACAATAGTAAATACAATAACTGCACGTTGAAATGCATCAAGCTCGACTCCTGCACGGAGTTATCGCTGAAATTACAGAGTTGTCGGGACTACGAGGACGTAACAGCCAAAACTTTTATCAGTATTTGTTTAGCTTCATAGAGAAGTATGTAATTATTTTTCATTTCACAAAGTTTAAGGTAAAGAAACAAGACCCTAATGACCCAAACAATTAAGTACAGAGCAAAACAGAAATTCATTTTTTTGAGACGTCGTCGTTGGCGTTCCCATTCTCGTTACGTACTTTCCTAATATGGCAGAAACCGAAAAGGCAGGAGTAGACATAAACTCATTTCTGTCAGTTAATGGAAAACGATATTCCCAACAAAAACATACACTTTCTTCTTTGACAATATGGCGCCTCTGTCCATCCACTCAATGCATAGATGCTTTGCGGTCCCAGCTCGAACCCAGATAAAGACGACCTATTTAAGTAGCATTATAAGAACTGAAGCCTCAAGAAGGCAATGGAAAATCATCTTTAATATGAGAAATTTAAGTGGAATATTTTTACATAACTTCTTTACATATAGTTAAATAAAAAAATTGAGAGTCTCACTCAAGGCGAAAGTATCTAGCTATTGTTTGTGTCGCTAATTTCAATAACTCTGAGAGAATTTATAATGACTTGTACCAACATCACTTTATAATTGCCTGAAGATGAAGCGATGACGCTTCGAAATGTACAAATCTCAATTTTTTTTTTATTAAACTGTATATCAAGTAGTTTATTTATTCGATTCTTTACATATATATTACAGTCAACTCTCTCTAAGACGGACTCCATCGGGACCGGCCTCAGCTGTCCGTCTTAGAGAGGTGTCCGGCTTATAGAGAGTCGACGTAACATGACCCCAGGGATTTTAAGTAATGCTGTACCTGTGCACAGTGAATACGAGTCTGTTTAAAGTTTGTTTTAAGTTATTTACTTGAACGAAACCTACAAACTGGAAC
>JAOBAY020036984.1:0-14061 GCA_025331085.2 Zoanthus sociatus
GTCTTCCTCGGTCGTCCTCGCTTCCTCTTTCCCTTCACTTCAAACTCCAATGCCTTCCTCAAAACATGGTCATCATCTCTCCTTAACACATGCCCGTACCATCTCACTCCATTCGCCTTTGCCATCTGAACCACTGTTTCCTATAAATACATTTTAAAAAATGTTAATATACTTGTTGTTTTTCAATCAACTTTGTTTCTGAACGAAATAACTCACCTCCTAATGTAAACTGCGATGCAAAGAGCAACAAGAACTGCAATCAACAAAATCACGGCACTAAGGACCAGTTTGCCAGCCACAGTTTTGGTTACCATGCTCCACAAGTTCTGAAACACCGAAACCTGCGATAAACGCGAATGCGCAGTGATGTTTGAGTAAATCTTTTCAAAATATTTTTTTCTATTTTGAGAGAAAAGATATGAAAGCTCCTTCTAAAAAGTTTAACTTTTAGGTCTTTTATCCGCTGCAATTGTTATCACGGAACCAACGCTACAGAGTATTTAGAAAGTTTGGTTCTTTCTTTAGAAAAGGTGTGAGGCAAATAACCTTATTGCCGAAATTCAAATACAAATAACTTCTGATGTAACCCTGTAAAAGAGGAATCCATCTAGTTAAAGCAGGGACGCCGGAGCTGGAAGGGATAAGGGGAATTAGGGAGTGTTACCCCTTTTTCCCCTGTTTTGTGCGGTTCATTCTTTATATAATAAGTATATGATCTGAGTACGAAGAGAAGTGCCAAAGTACCATTTTTTCTAGCTTCCCCCCTTCCATTCCCCTTTCTTGTCAGTATAAAGTATCTACAATATCCTTTTTCAGGGATTTTTTCTTTCCCAGTGACAATCATACACTGTGCTCATGTTTCATGTTCTATCTCTTTATCATTACGAAAGTGTATAGAAAAGGTAGTGAAAAATAAAACCTCTTACTAGTGCTGGTCTCGCTCACCTGAGGTGTTGGAACTGTTGAGCTACTTGACGGGAGCAATTCGCTTGCTGATGTGGAGATTTTAACCAGTTTTACTGATGATATATGTCGGTCTGATTTGGAGACTAGCGTTGCTGTCAATGACTTAATGTGTGAAGAACTGAAAGGAGATACAAATGGTAGATTTGGTGTCGGGGAAGGTAATAAGAAAATCGCACTTTTAGTTATATGACTCGTGAAAGACGGTGAAACTTCTGATCTTGATGGCAACATAGTCGTGTAAGGTGGTGTTATCTGAAATGACGAAACTTTTTCCTGAATTGACTTCGTTGGCATTGTGTATTCTAAAGATTGATTTATAAGCGACGATTGTTCGACCTCAGTTGAGATTACACGACGACAGGTTGGTTGGCTTAAAGTAAAATAACTCAAATGCTGAGGCGATTTTGCGCTTGAACTCGAAATGACATAGTGCGTTGTTGGTTTTACAAAAAAGCTTTTAAAATTATATGTAGAAAAAAAGGAGCTCGAGCTTTTTATTCTATACGTTGTGGTAACTTGTTGAAGATGGAAGGAGTTGCTAATATTTCCCGGCCCCAAAGGAAGCGACGTGGGTGAAGAGTAATTCAACAGAAAAACAAGGGATGAAGAAGCGGATTGAGAACTTGATCTTCCAACAATATTCCAAGACATTAAATCCTCCTTTAAGGTACAATTTGGTCCTCTCCATCCGGGAAGACATACTTTCTTCCCACTTGTTATGTTACAAGTATAATGTCCGAGTACACTATCACTTTCCTTACAAAGTACTGAACAATTTTCTCCGTACCAATACTGATTGCATATGATTTCACCATTTATACTACAGGAGTAATGTTCAGAACTATGGTTTCTGGTTGAACAAAATGTTGTGCAGTTGTCACCATACCAATTACTGTAACATATCTTAGTACCAGTTGTAGAGTTGCAAGTGAAATGTCCCGAGCGGTCGTCTTTGGGTGAACAAAACGTTGTGCAGTTGTCGCCATACCAATTACTGTAACATATCTTAGTACCAGTTGTAGAGTTGCAAGTGAAATGTTCCGAGCGGTCGTCTTTGGGTGAACAATACGTTGTACAATTCTCGCCATACCAATCACTGTAACATATCTTAGTACCAGTTGTAGAGTTGCAAGTGAAATGTCCCAAGCTTCTATTTTGCGCTGAGCAAAACACAGTGCAGTTTTCTGAGTACCTAAAGGATTAAAAAACACTATCATCAAAAAGACCAAGTCCAAGAAATAATTGCGTGCTTGCAGAAAGTATTTAGGAAGAGCACTCTACATTTACAACAGAAAAATTAGTGTTACGGTTTTTCGGAACATCGTTTTTTTGTTAAAGACTAACTTAAAATTTTATATTATTACTTGAAAAATTATATGTATATGGTTACACAGACTTCGTTTATTATTGTATTTTTGAAATTGTTAGCCATACAACTTATTCTATACTTCTTACTTGGATTGATTCACACTCGCCTATCTCTTTTGTTCAAATAGAGATGGGACAATTGCCGCTATCAAGAAAAGATTAAGGTGCTGCCACGATCCTTCCATTTCTCTATTTATTGAATAGTTTTCCATTTTCCTTTTAAAATGATGATAGATAGCATGCATTAGATTTAGTTTTCACTTTTTCCCTCGTGGGGATTTGAGTTTGTTTGCTACCTATGTCTTGCTGATGAGACCCAAGAAAAAAAACAGCTATTGAGGCCTGCTGTCATTCACATTAGCTAGCTGGTGTCCTTTTAGTGTTTAGTACTGCCACTCTTTTCTTGGTACAAGAAGTATTTGGGAACAATTTGATAACTATTCATTCGAAAAGTCAATAAAAGGTTAAAATATTCAAATGGTGTAAAGGTTTTTGAAAAAAGTTAAAAGTTTAAAACAAACGTTTTTGACTCTTTAAATCATCTTCAGCCTTTCTATTCATCTCGGGGATACTTCAACATCTGTTAACTGTTTTTAACTGTATCATCAACCTTGGTAAGAGTTATCAAATTATCCCAAGTTGAATAAACAAGTTCAAGCCTTTTCTTTGTTTCTATTCATCTCGGGGATACCTCAACATCTATTAACTGTATTTATATAGTTAATAAATGTTAAGTTATCCCCGAGGGGAATAGAGACAAAGAAAAGGCTTGAGCTTGTTTATTCAACTTCGGATAATTTGATAACTCTTACCAAGATTGATGACAAATCTTTTCCCCAGTAACACGATTGCAAACGTAATGACCAGTGCTATCATCACTCGGCTTACAGTATACGTTACAGCCTGTTCCATACCAATCTTGGTAGCAAATTTTCTCTCCTGTTGTCTTATTACAAAAGTAGTGGCCAGACTTGTCATCCGATGGAACGCAGTAGGAGAGGCAATCGTTGCCATGCCAACCAGCATAACAAATTTTAGCTCCAGTTGTGTTATTACAAGTGTAATTACTAGCAGCGGAATCGCAAAATGTTGTACAGTTTTCCCCGTACCAGGTTTGTAGGCATAGCTTCTTTCCGAATCGTGGGTCGCAGATGTAGTGACCCTTGCTGTCATTTTGTGGTTTGCAGTATGTTGTGCAATTAGCGCCGAACCAATTTTCAAAGCACATTTTTTTACCCGTCGTCTGATTGCAAAGATAGTGTCCATAATCGCCATCTTGAGCATTGCAATAGTTTGTGCAATTTTCACCGAACCAGTTTGCAACGCAGAGCTTTTGTCCACTTTTCCTATCGCAAAGGTAGTGTCCTGTCTCGTCGCTTCTTACTTGGCAAAACTTACTACAGTTTTCGTTATACCAGTCAGCCATACAAATCTTGTTACCCGTTGTGTTATTACAAACATAGTGTCCCAAAGATCCATTCTGTTGCCTGCAATAAGTAGAGCACTCATTTCCGTACCAATCAGGATAACAAAGCTTCTTACCAGTATTAATGTCACACTTGTAATGTCCTGCAAAATCGTTCCTTTCTTGACAATATGTCGTGCATTCCGTTGGGTACCAGTTTTTCAAACAAATTTTGCTTCCGTTTGTTTTATTGCAGATGTAATGTCCCTTTGAGTCATTCCTTGGCGCACAAAAAGTAGTACAATTTTTATTGTACCAATGCTTGAAACAAACTTTTTCACCTGTTTTCTTGTCACATTTAAAATGACCTGTCGAGTCATTACGTTCCTTACACAGTCGTTGACAATTCTTTCCATACCAATTAGACGAACAAATCTTCTCACCTGAAGTCTTATTACACATATAATTACCTCTAGTCCCATTTAGCGGTTTGCAAAAAACAGTACAGTTAGTCCCATACCAATGCTTAAAACATGTATTTTCGCCTGTACTCTGATTACAGTGATAATGTCCCTGAGAATCATTCCTTGCAATGCAATAGTAGTTACACTTGAATCCATACCAGTTTTGATGGCATTCCTTTCTTCCTGTTGTCTGGTTGCAGCTCCAATGCCCAGATGAGTCATTCCTCTTCTCACAGTGTCTCGTGCAGTTAATACCGAACCAGTTCTCAAGGCAAATAAACTGTCCAGTTTGCTTGTCACAGATGAAATGACCATATGAGTCGTTGCGAGGTTGACATTTCACCGTGCAGTTTCTCCCGTACCAATCCTTAAGACAAACTTTCTCGCCATTTGTGGTATTACAAGTGTAATGCCCACTAAAATTATCATTGGCTTTGCAAAATCTGCTACAGTTTCGACCATACCAATGCATAGAGCAGACTCGGTTTCCATCTTTATTGCACCAGTAACTTCCACTCGTGCTATTTTTTGGTTTACAATAAACCGCACACCTGGTACCATACCAGTTCGTTAAACAAATTTTCAATCCAGTTTGTTGGTCACATTTATAATGACCGGTGTTGTCACTGCGTGATGTACAAAATGTAGTGCAATTTTCACCGTACCAATTTTTATTGCAAATTTGAGCACCAGAATTAGAATCACATATAAAATGGCCTGCGCTGTCATTTCTTTCTACACAGTTTATTGTGCAATTATTGCCATACCAGTGTGACATGCAAACTTTTTCACCGGATGTCTTGTTACAGAAATAATGTCCGTTTTCGTTAGCTGTTGATACACAATAAGCATTACACTGTTCCCCGTACCAATTATCTCGGCAGATTTTTTGACCTGTGGTTTTGTTGCAAATGTAATGTCCTAAAGCATCTTTACCGGCGGAGCAAAACACGTCACATTGTTTTCCATAATAATCTGGGAGACAAACCTTATCCCCGGTTTTTACCTTGCATTGATAATGTCCTATAGAATCATTACGAGGCTTACAGAATTTTGTGCAGTTCGTGTTATACCAGTTTAGTAAACAAATTTTTCCACCTGTCACAGGGTTGCAGCTATAATGTCCTGTGGAATCATTATTCGCAGCGCAGAAAATAGTGCAGTTTTCACCATAGTAATGATCAAAACAGACCCGTCCACCATTTTTGTCACATGAATAATGCCCCATAGCATCATCTCTTGATTTACAATATGTAGTACACGTGTTGCCATACCAGTCCGAATGACAAATAACATCTCCGGTAACCGCGTGACAAGAGTAATGTCCTCCGGTGTCGTTTCTCGGAGAGCAATAAACGGTACAATTAATTCCATACCAGAATTTCAAGCACATCTTGTTTCCATTGTCCGGGTTACAATAGTAATGACCCCCAGAATCATTCTTTGCTTGACAGTAGACTGTACAGCTTTCGCCGTACCAGTCAACGTGACAGATTTTCTCACCTGAAGTTATGTTACAACTGTAATGTCCATTCTTATCAGCACGGGGGATACAGTACGTATCACAGCTTTTCCCGTACCATCCGGGATTGCAAATCTTGTCTCCCGTTACGCGATCGCATGTGTAGTTACCCAGAGACTTGTCGCAAAAGACATTACACTCTTTGGAAAACCAGTTTTTGAGACAAATTTTTGTTCCTGTTGTAGAATTACAATTGTAATGCCCAAACGTGTTGTTTTCCTGAGAGCGACAGAATACTGTGCACCCAGCACCGAACCAGTTTTTCAAGCAAATAATGGCGCCTGTTGTACTATTGCATTTGTAGTGTCCAAAATCATTGTTGCGTGGTTGACAATCACAGTTATGGCCATACCACTTGGTGTCGCAAACCTTATCTCCAGTTTTGTTGTCACACGAGTAGTGGCTGTTCATGTTAGAGACACACTGGACAGTACAATTGGAACCATACCAAGTATCGTGACATTCTTTCTTTCCGTCTTTACTACAGTTGTAATGCCCTATCAACAAACGAAAAATTAAGGACGTACTTAAATTCTAAATGAATAAAACATTTGCTCTCTAATTTTACAAAATGCTTTATAATAACAATTGTTTTCAAAGTATGAAACACAAGTTTTGTGAAGGATATCGTGAAAATGCGGTAAGCATTTTTCACGTAGCAAGTTAATTCATATTTAAATCTTTTGTTTTTAACCACGCGGTGACCCTTTATATTCTGGTTATTGTTTGCAATTGATATAGTAAATCGTACCCATCAGTTTCGTCTCTTTTAACTACCGTTGTTGTAGGAGTAAGTCGGTCCTCTGTGCTGGCCGAAGTTTAGCCATGCCGGCTTTGCCGAGGCCAGGGCAGAGGCCAACCAATCCAATAAATAAATTAAAGAAGTTGAAGTAGTGAGCTAATTCCCCGTTACATATTGTTCAAGTTATTATTCCCGATAGTGTTACCGTGGGCTTAGAGCTTTAAATATAAAAAAACCTTCATATTAAAAGGTAAAACAAATAAGGCAATTTAGCGTATAAGATTGTTAATTACTTTCTCTTAACAAGTCTACACATATGAAAATAAGCTAACGACATTTAAAATTAACACCATGACGTCTTCAGCTCGGATTAAAGTGGTTCCTGGCTCACCCGACAAAGTCGGGTTAGTTAATATTCATAAATGCAGGTTTCCAAGCAACAGCAGGGCGCTTGGTCCTGGGAGCGAATAAACCAAATTGAATCGAAAACAACAGCGTGCATGGCGAAAAATCGAACGGAGAAAAAAGGAAAGCGTTTATATTGTTTCAAGTTATCTAATTCATCGTTTCAGTTACTTTATGGTTTTTGTATTCAATGACAATAAGAGTCGTACTCCGAAAACATGTCTATGTAATTTAAATCTATGTTTATTATTTGAAAATACATTGACATTTAAAGAATATATATGAATCAAATAGATTTATCTATACTGATTAATAGCTCAGTTGCTTAAGCAACAAACTTTCACTGTTAACTTCTGCTTTTGAAGTCATGAATCAAAAACAATATGGTAGTCACCATGCAGCCTCCATCGCCCGGTCAACGTAAATCTGGAAGTAATATTTCCAAACTTTAAACGCATGTTACACCCTAAAAAAGTCGGAATGGAACTAATTTTTTTCTATCACTATTAGAAGGATACATTTACGCAGCCTGGATGTCGCATTAAAATCTCTTGTCCAATAACGAATCATTTAAAGTAGATTCAGCAGGTTTTACTTTTTTTCATCTTAACTCCAAAATCCATGTCTTGTCCTTTTATACATCTTTTCAGCTCAACGATCAAAACTGAAAACCCCATACTACTGGAAGAAAAATTAGTCACACCACTATTTCTGCCAGTAGAACCACTGAACAGAAGGCATGCTAGAACTTAGCCTGCGTAGCAAGCGTTTCCGTTGGTTTTTGGCCAAACTTTCTGTTTTGGCCGCCCGAAAACTGGGGCGAGAGCGGAAAAACGAAGAGAGGCTGAGGCTAGCAAGAAGTGCGTTATAGCTCTCTAAATTACTTGGACACACCCGTTTTTTGATTTATTTCAAAATTTTTTTTTTTCTCTCCACAAACCTTTTGTATCACTGTCATGAGGTACGCACTGTCGAGTACAATTGACACCGAACCATGTTTGAAGACATATTTTGCTACCATCTTTCGAGCATTGGTAATGTCCTTTTTTATCGTTACTTGGTAGGCAATATGTAGTGCAATTACTACCAAACCATCCCAACATGCATTGCTTTCTGCCATCCGTTGCATTACATGTGTAATGACCATTAAAGTCATCGTCATTTTCTTTACAATACGTTTTACATAATGGCAGTCCAAACCAGTTCTCTCTACACAACTTTTCTCCCTTAGAAGTGCAGTTGTAGTGACCTCCAATATTGTCGTCACGAGGAACACAGAATGTGGTACAGTTTTCCCCGTACCACCCACGAAGACAATTTTTACTACCGTCATTGTTACACGTGTAATGTCCAGCGGAGTCGTCTGAGGCCCTGCAGAACTCCACGCAGTTTAACCCGAAGTAAAACCTGTCACAGTACACTTGATACTTAAACGTTATGTGTGTTTTTGGGTTCCCAGCACGAAGACCCTGAACTCTTGTGGTATTTGTTGTAATATCGTTGTAGAGGTCTGGAGTGATTCCTCTGCTGAAGGTGTATTTATCTACTAGATCGTCTGCCGTTACGGAATCATCATCCCAAGATTCCACTCTTACACCGAGTATCCCCTAAAACATAATACATAATATTTAATATTTACATCCATAAACAGAAACGTAAAATTTTTTCTGCCATTGAGAAAACAAGTAAATATACATCCCTTTTCTTGAGTTACACCAAGCAAAGAATACAAATTAAAAATAATGTTTAGACTTTTTTCAGCAGCATTTTTATTCATTTTACACCAGACGCACTTTTCTTTGAAATTTCATTAGAAAGATTAATGTTCCGGATTTTAAAAGTTTTTTTGTGCAATTTTCGTTATTTTGCCAAGCGGTATAGTATTGAAAAAAAGCAAAACTTTCATGTTTGCATCAAAACAAGTGTTCAAAAGAAGTATTTGGCTCCCTTTTTTGTGATTTTGAGGCACATGTTCATTCTTAGTTGTCAACAATGAAGTCCCTTAACGCGTGTTTAACGCGTCTGGACAAAAAGTATCTCTAGATTTAAATACGTATACGGAACATTTATTTTTCACAACGGAAGTTATAGCATGCTATAACTGCATGTGTTATCTGAGCACACTCTATTAATATTTTTTCAACAAGGCACTTTTCCAAACTAGATTGTTGCCTTCTTTTTTTGTTTTTTTGTTTTTTTTTTTTTTGCTAGTATGATTGTTCTTTTAATCTAAAATTTTTTGAAGTCCCCAATAATTATTTTGTTTTGTTTTTTTATTTGAGTGCAACTTTTTTATTTTTGATGCTAAAACTGGAAAATAAGAAATAAAAAAAAAATACTTCATTTAACGTCAAACTGCGAAAGACGTGGTTGGACTTCTTCCTAACCAGAGGCTAATGTTTTTAATGTTTTATTGCTCGACGGCATAAACTTGGCGTGAATGTCGAATTTGCTGGAAGAACTAACAGTATACTTGCCTTCCACCTTTTAAACGAATAACTCCTTCTGTAACTGAAGTTAATGGTGCTGCCTGCTCCAAGAATTGGTGTTTTTATACTTCCAAAGGAACAAGGTGACATAGAGCTGGGTTTATGAGTGTCTGTTATACACGCCTTCATGAATACTTTGTCACAATCCCTACAGGATCCCCAAGATGTTTCACAACAGTTACCATTCCAATCTTTCTTGCTTGGATTCTCGTATTTCTTGAATGTAACTGAAAGTTTTCCTCCACTCTTAACCTTGACCTGGTGAAAGAAACAGAAATGGTTTTAAGAGAAGATCAAAGTCGCCGATTGGATTTCGATGAGCCAGTCATAGCAAAGGGCCACCGAAGCAATAAAAAAATTTTATTTCATTAGAAGAAAAAAAAAGCCTATCCAATCCCATACAAAGAACATTTAGCAAGCGACCAGGTGTTGAACTGCTAAGTCGCCTCGGTAATGTATATATATTTAGTATAAACCTACTAACGGTCTAACACGCATCCTTCATTGTGATTGGCTACTTTACTAGAGGTCCATTCGTGATAGCCTACTAGTAGAGAAAAGATAGCGGATCAAAATTGTAATGAGCCCTGTTTATGGCCTCTTGTTTTAATAACAGATGATTTTATCGATAATTTAATTTGTATCTTTTTTGACCAATTATTAGGTTTATACTAAAACAATTAGACCTCTCGGCCTCAAGCATGGACTACGAGTTTGAACATTCCATTCGGCCTACGGCCTCATGGACTATTGATTCGTAGTCCATTCGTCCGCGAGGTCTAATTGTTAGATATATATATGTATATACAGAAAACAGAAACATACGTATTACTTATAGAGAGCAAAGAGTATTGGAGAAGCCAATAAAGCTATTAGTATTTCTTAGACATTTCTTTTTTGTACTTGTTCTTAAATTGTCCAAGACTTAGTGATTTTAGGTGGTGATCAATTGAGTTCCAAACCTTAGTACCCTGAAAGCGAATATGTTAAGAATACCGTAATTTGTCACCTTACTCTCACTAAGCAACATGAATGATTTGCTACTGATCTTGAGTTGTAATCATGAATTCGACTGTTTGGAGTGAAAACATTGTCAGATATTGACGGTAATACTCGATTATGAAAATAGGCAAAATTTTAAGTTTGCGAAGTCTGTGTCGTATTCTTGTTTAGTTTGTTTCTGCTTTGATTCCCATTAGAATTTTAAAGTTTTTAAGTATATTGGATCTCATTATTAAGAGCTCAACCACAACTTTACAAAATTATAACGCCGTGTTAGTAAATAAAGTGAATCTATCAAAAGCCAGTAGAAAACACAAACTAATTTAAAGTTCCTGGTGTTATTTGCGAATTGAAACACTTGTTAGAACAAAGCGTCTAGACTTTCCAACCGGTCAGTCCACCCTTAATAATGTTTTGACACGTGGCCCGACTGAAAACTAAAGCAGAAAACTCGCTCCGCAAGTTATTAAGTTTTGAATATCTGTTACTTTTAATACAATTTTTCAATTCTTGTGCTCAATTAAATGTTGTAAAATAACATTTTGATTTAGGGTACCGTGTTTCTTTAAAGCAAATTGACTCGGTGTTTAATCTTTACCATTTTTGCTGATTATTAACTTTCTTAACAAAAAAAATCAAAAGCGATTAAGGCCTTGGTCTGCGTTTGATTCAAACTGCATCAATTTTGTTGTCAGTTTAAAAAAGAGCAAAATCTGAAAACGTACCGACCAGTTTTTTTTTTGCAAAAGTCAATTTTCAGTGTATCTGGACGGGCAACGGGACTGATGCATAAATTTTCTAAAGGCTTGCATGCTGTTGTCTTCATTGTATCATTGATTGTACTAGTTCAGTAGAACATTTAATTCTGCAAAAAAAGATTTTATAAACAGTTTACTTACCACACAAAATAGAGCAATGATAAGAAGCCTAAAGTTCACAACGACAATCATTCCCTTTGCCTTGTATATAGCAACCCAAATAATTGATAAAACAGAGTACTGATTACTGTAATCTCGTATCTCGATTGGTCTGTCTGAAAAATGTGCGTAAGCTCCAACACCCACTGGCACTGTCTTTGTTTGTTGAGCCCAGTTCATTGGACAGCCAAGATCTCCTGACTGGCAATTGAAGAGCGTAACTAAAAGTAGAATCGATTAGAGTGGCTCCAAATTGTTGAGGTAACGCAGGCATGCCAAATGTAAATGTTTTTATAGTGGGATATATTTCAAATTATCATTTTCAAAGACAGCTTTTGATCTAATCGTTGTGTGAATAATCATTCGTCGCTGCTTTATTAGCAGAAAAGCAAAAAAACGGCTTCTCTGTTTCGACGATTGACTCTTTGATTTCAAAAGAGATCTATTATTTCAAAGCCCAGAGTCCGCAGTTTTGATGATATATAGTCGATGCCTTTTAATGAAGGATTATTAAAACGAGAAGGACCGCCCGCCATGTTTATCTATTTTGAAAAGGCAATTTACCTGCTTAGATCTTTCAGTCCCACTCAATTATCAACACCCAACTTCTCAGCTCCCTATATAACACACAACAAATAAAACATATGGTATTATGGTTATAAGAAAATGAGAATTAGTCAAACAAAGCAAACTAATTAAGATCAAACTTATTCGGAAAATTATGGGCTCAATACACTTTTGCGGAACGCGGAATGATTTTATTAATCCTTTGTCTTACCCAAATTCAAGAAACTTTTGCAAAATTTATTTATTGATAACTAATTCGTTGTTCTTTATGGTGATGTTGTTTTTATTTATACAATTTTTGTTTCTCCCACTGATTTCTTTACTATTTGTTGAAGCTTGTGTTTAAGCCTGTAAATGAGTGTATACATGCTAAAGAAGAAGCTTCGCTCCAAAAAGAGGTCCGAAAACGTTTTCCCCAAGTCAAAAAGAGTATATATTTTTCTAGCTTAAACAGAACAATTACAACCGAGATAATTTCGTGAATTAAATTCAAAGACTTTTCTTGCCATAGCCATTGTTTAATGTAAACTCTTTGATAGCCTACTTTGGCAACCATAAAATGTATCACTTGGGTTCAATGTTTCAACTATTTCTTTATGGTAATTTAAGAAAAAAATAAAACTTTGGAAATCTTTGTTAACTTTAGTTGGCATTAATAAATTTTAGCATTTTTGTATCCGTGCAGAAGACTTTATCACAACACTCTTTTCAATAATCTCAGTTTGCCTAATGTACCCATATTGCCCCCGCGCCTCCTCCTTAATCATTAATGATTTTCTTGTTATTTATCACACTAGATAGCAAGTTGACAACTATGCCAAAAACAACCTTAGTTAATGTGCAAAAATATCTTTAAATTTTTTGTTGTCAGTGTTATAAAAAACAGACGTTTCGGGCATACCCCTTCTTCAGTGTCACATTAAGGAAGGGCTAGCTATGCTTTAAACGTCTGTTTTTTATAACACAAAACATTTTAAAAAATATTTTAGCATTTTTAATGTTGCGCATCAAGAAAATCACTTGATTGGAGAATCATTAAGTTAAACTTTATAACAAACATGTCCTGAGTAAGTCCTAAGGATCAACTCAACTCACAAGATAAACACTTTTCATTCGTCATAACCATGACGGCACCAATCCTAAAGCAAAAAGGATAGTTAACGCAGTTGGTAAGATCTCTGCTTTCCAATCACAAGGTCCCTGGTTCGATCCCGGCAGTTTGCCGAGATTGGAATATTTGTGTGACCTTCTATTCCGCCTAAGCCAACTCAGCTTTCCATCCTTCCGGGTTAGGTAAATGAGTACCAGCATCTGCTGGGAGCTAACCTGCGATACATTAGTGTCCCGTCCAGGGGAAGTTAAAAGAGACTCTCATCCGCTTAACACTACGAAATCCTGAGATAAGCGCCAGCTCCATGGAACAATATGCTCGTAAAGGGTTTAGCTATAGTAAACATGTTTTGAGAACGTCATTAGGTTAATGACGTTTGGAACTTTGTAATGAAGAAACATGTTTTCATTAAGACACATGGATCATGCATGATTTGCAATGATAGAATACACCTCACCGCAAGTCATCGTATTCATGAGAACACCAACTTCAACAGAAAAAATGCTAGTTTAACTTTATACTAAGCATAAGGATCATAACATCACATACCATCATCATGAAACTTAACTCAAAAACGAGGCTAGTACTAGTAGGGTTAATTTAAATGTAGACAAAAGAATATTAAAATTCTTGCCATTTATGCCAAATAGGTCTATAACTACTTTCTAATACTAGCATAGTAACAGATTTAGTTTAGAAACAGAACCTTCCATTGTGGAGTTTTATGAAATGCAAAGAAAATCAGACATCTTATTTTGCTATTCTACGCAGCAAATGTTACAGTTGGTGTTGAGGTCCCTTGCATTCGCTGCCACATAGTCAAAGGTTCAGTCAAGATTCTTTAAATGACGCAATGATGAACTTGACTGTTGTCTATAAAAATTTAGAAAGAAGCCTTTTGTATGCTTAAAGATTCTTGCAAAAGCTTCAGGTTCTTTTTTTTTTATTTTCAGCCCGAGAGGTTACATTTTAACTTACAAGGCAATGCACTTGATTTTGTTGCGTAACGGAGTGAGCTTCGATGGCATTTTGAACAATATAGCTTAGAAACACAGTAAAACTCGTAGTGGTTAAACCTTAAAGCAGGGACTGCGGAGCCGGGG
>JAOBAY020037062.1:0-14061 GCA_025331085.2 Zoanthus sociatus
AAGAAGAAGAAGAAGAAGAAGAAGAAGAAGAAGAAGAAGAAGAAGAAGAAGAAGAAGAAGAAGAAGAAGAAAAAGAAAAAGAACTAAAAACCGATGCGAGTATCTACTGAAGATGCTCAGTTTTAGAAAAAGATTAAAGATTACAAAACAGCAAGACGTTCGGACTTGTAAAAATAAATATCAGCGAGTTCTTTTTCATATACCTATTTTAGTATGTATACTTTGCGTTTAATATTATTACAAAAGCAACAACTTTACCAAGCTAAAAATTATGTTGCCGAAGATTGCTGCTGTAAAGTTGTTGCTAATACAATTCTAATACTTTGAGTTATCTTTCTTTTGTAAACGTTCTCTAAATTTACCAACCTCTTATATTGTTTTGTATAAAAATATTTTTTGTATTAATATGAAGCAGTCGGCTTGTCAAATAAAAAAGAAAAAAGCCGCACTGTTGCAAAAGATTTCAAAGTTTCGATAAAATATGATATATTCAAAGAAAGGCAGATAAAGAACAGCTTTCATAGACATGAGATCTTTTTCAAAGCCTTTGTTTATGTGTGTTAAACCCACAGAGCAAATTTCAAGACACAGGTGCCCTCTACAGAGCCGACGAAAAACTGTCACAGAATATTTCGAACGGAAACAACAAAACTAGAAAATTAGACTAACCAGTTGATACGCATCGCTTTATTGTTTCAATGGTGAAATAGATTTTCTTTGGTTCATTTTTTGATTTCGCTCTCAGATTCTTGTTTAGTGCGGTTTGTACTTTTAATTCACCAAACGACGCCATTGTCAGAGAGTCCAGTTAGGAACTGTTTGGGAGCCCGCCCTGTTGAATGAAGCATTATGTTTGGTGAAAAAAAAACAACAACATTAACAAAAAGAAACAACAAGAGTTTGCCAATCTGCAGTTATTCCCAAGGTACAAGATAATTCATTTATGTAAATAAAACCTTTCTGTCTTAATAGGCATAATCTTTGAATATGTACGCTTTTACGGTCAATAACTGTTGATCGTAAACTCAAAATTAATTCATTAGCAAGTGCACACCATGGTGGGCAGTATCATGCTGTTTTTGCACGGCAAGGACTAGCAATCTACAATGGAAATCAGCAAAACAGAACTTATAAAATTTAATGATTTTGGATAGTATATTGAGAAACCTTTCTTAGTTCAGTGCGGAAAAAAAAAATTTTTAATTCCAAAACATAGGAAGGTCAGTAGAAAGGCATGCAAAGTTAACCAATTTTGAGGCCGAATGAAAAAAAAGACAATTAAATTGGCATTGTTTGTTTTAGTACAGGATTTGTCTTGTTTCCTCATGCTTTTTTTCCAAATGCACTTAAAGTCCGTTGAATTTGATTTTCCTTTAATTTTTGAGTTGAATCATGCCCCAAATTGCCATACAACCTGTTCAGTTCTTTGAATACAAAAACGATGAGATTTGATTCTAAACATACAACTTGGAAAAGGTGAATAACATTTCAAATACTGTAAATATATGGTTAGTAATATAAATTGTTTTAAAGTCAGCCCGAGGGATCATTCAATCAAAGCTCTATTAAAGAGACCTTTAGATCATCATTGAGCCTTTGTTCGTCGTCTTGATGAATTTGGCTGACAAATTGCAGTGTTTATTTTACTTAGAATAGCTCGGAAGTCAATTTTTACGTCGGTGGGGTATTTAATAACTTAGGATCGAATACACTAATTTAATGTCATTTAACTTAGTGATTTGCGAGCAAAACGTCTTTGACTCCACACGGTTTGATGTTGACTCTGGTTTTTAATTTCCTGAACAAGACACTATGTTCAGGTTTGCATTAAACTCGGAACACTATTGATTAAGTCCAAACAAAATTTTCACCAGTGTATATAAACGGATAGGAATATGTCACACCAGTGTGTCAAAAAAGATTTTATAATGCAGCGCTTTTTATTATTTAAAATTTATCAGTACTTGAAACGAAATTAGTGAAAACAAGATACCTTTTCATGTCCATTTCAACGCTATAATGAAAAATAATTTCGATCCGTTATCTCAGGAATTATTAATGCATTTTTTTTGTAAATTTAAAGTTAGTGCAGTTTTTTTTTTAATTTAGTTTTTTTTCTTTTCGGCGGTGTGGTAGAATTTCTTTAGATGTAAGTTAAAATTTTGGAGATTTCTTCTACCTCAGGAATAAAAGAATTTTTTTTCAATATGAATTCTTCGTTTTTCAGTCTTGTTGCGCGATACTGTAATATTTTAATGAATTTATAAAAACCTAGATGACACCAGTATCTAAGTTTTGAATTTGCTTGTTTTTAAACAAATACACACCATTCCCTGATAGCCATCAGAAAATTGCGTGTATTATCAATGTTTGTTAGCAGAACCTGTTGCATATTTTTAACGATTTTAAAATATATACTTTAGTTAAAACCTTTATTAAATTTTCTGATTTCCAAAAGATTGACTGATAAGATCAGAAAATCACCCTGTCTCCTACCGTTTAGAAAATTGATTCTTCGAATTGTTTTTAACACTCGTAAATCAAAACTTTTTACATTGTCCTCTGAAAGAAGGTAGTGTCCGCGGCGAAAGCGCCGTACTTTTTTGAAATCGAAAAGAAAATTTCTTAAAAGTGGCCGGTTAAACTAGTTTCTGTAACAAGTCGAAATAAAAACACAACTAGCGCTCGAAACAAATGCATTATTTAATGCACATAATATAACAATATCTTAACAAGCCTTTGATGTATGTTTGGTATTGAAAGCCATTCAAATCTTTATTACCTAAGAATATGGATATCTGTTTTTCAAGCCAAAATTCCGTCTCTCGTTGGGCCACCTGCAGGGATTAATTTTGCAGAAAAAACACGGTCAATCTATTAGTTCGCATTTGGTTATCGTATTAAACTATTCTTTTGGGGATTCGCTTTGTTTATTCGTTGTTTTATTGAAAGCTTTTATGGTTATATATGGAGTGAAAATGAACGAAGCTTTGGCACCCTTTTAGAAATTACAGTCAAACTTCAAGATGGCTGTGTGTTGGGAATATAATTCAACTTCGTTGTTTGCTCAACTTACTTTGTTCCTTTTGATAGGCAGTGTGGTAATAAGTAAGTAATTATAGTTTTTATGAAATTAGGAATCAATTTAATTTCGGTAAAGGTACCAATACTTTGCCAAAATGAATTATTAATACCTTTTTCACAGGAAGTGTATTCTATAATAAGAAAAACCCAGCGAGCGGATCTCCTTTCAACATATGAATTGAAATGAAAACAAACGAAACACGTCACTGCCATTTTAAAGTTTTAATTACACTTACTTTCGTGAAACCTTGTTGATTAAAAGATTAAAATATTATCACTAAGAAATTAAAAGAAATCACATTAGTATTGCATATCTTTAAAAGGTTACAATAATAAAACCATGAACTAAGAAAATGTGAATTTTCGTTTTGTAATTTTAAAGTTTCATTTTAATCAATAAGCCCGCGTTTACCGATGCTAGAGGAGATTTTCCCGCCCGAAACAAACCGCATGCTGCTGTCTAATGGCAGTTTGCTCTTTTGATCTCATTAAGAAAAAAAAACTTCACAGAGGCATCGCCAATGTTTGCGAAAAGTTCACCATTTTGACGTTGGTTTTAACGGCCTTTGTCTGTGGTGTATAGAAAGGCCTGCACCTGCTCGGGAACTAACGCATGCGAGTTTGAACCCAGGTGGCCAACTTCACGACACGGTCAAGCCAATCATATTTTGTATCTAACAATGAAACTTGCTTCTTCATTAAATCACCTTTTAAAGCGCAACACCAGATAAACCAATCGCTCACTTCCTACTAATTATTCATTTGAGTACTGGAGGCAAGAGGGTATATAATAGTATCTTTCTAAATTCCTTGTTACACAGTCATTCGATAGTTTGCAAGCAGGGAGGCGGATAAGCGTAAAAACCGAGAACTTAACCTTAAAAATAACAAAGATTTCCGTGAAAATAATCATCTTGTAAAATTTTTTTTTGGAAACATATAGCAATGAGTTTTACGCAGGGAAATAATAATTTGGAAAAAAAACGGACTCCAAAATGCGCAAGGTGTAGAAACCATGGGTATGACTCAATCCTAAAAGGGCACAAAGGTTTCTGTCGTTGGAGAGATTGTTTATGTCCCAAATGCCTTCTTATAGCAGAGAGACAAAGAGTTTTGGCTGCTCAAGTGGCGTTACGAAGACAGCAGATGCAAGAGCAAAGGTCTCCCCTTCCTCCAGGAGACGTTTTCACTGCAATGGCTATGAGAGAGAAGAGCGGGGCGGAAGAAGAAGCTTCTTCTCTTCCCAACTCACCAAACCCAAACAGTAACACTAACGAACCAAACAACAGCAGTAGCAACGATGAGTGCGCAGGTACAACAAGAATGTTTTCTGTTGTTTAAAAACTATCATATCAGTTTTCTACAAATTTTAGTTACTTATTAATTGCTATTCCCTCCTCTTTTGTAGCACATTGTTACATAGTCAAATATTCAACAAGCGAATCGTTACCTTATTAAACTCTGCTTATAATTATGTATAATTTTACTTCGGGATACAAAAATGCTTAGATGGCTTACCACACACAGAAACTTTAGCCTCTGTTGAAACAAAACTTTGGAAAGTATTTGCTTGAAAGTTGACTGTTCGGAGATTAACCAATTTGCAAGTGTCCAAGTAGCTTAAGGAGAAAAAAATAACTCAAAAATTCGTTAACAACAACAATTTATTTAAAATTGATTTTTAACGATGATTTCATCTTTAAATCTTTATTATTAATTCACTGAGTTGATACAGTTTTTTCAATATCGCAATCTCTAGCTTTGAAGACGAATAATTTAAGTCTTTTGATACTAGTCATTTTGTTATAGCATTTTGTGGCGAGGCTCTCAATTATATGTTATACACAAACCATATGCTATAGGAAGAAACGAGTTAGACCAAATAAAAGAAACATAATTTGGTGGAAATAAACAAAAAAAGAAAGCAAATCAAAAGCGCGATCCAATAAAAGTTGGGAAATCAGTCATTAAGGTATTTGGGGGGCTTAATTTTGATTGAAATTCAAAGTAAAACGGGAACTCTTTTCATGCATCAAAACATGCCCTTAAAAATTGTTGGTTTTTTGATGTCAGAGCAAAACAACTTCTTAAGTTTATTCCTGTTATAACAATCACCTTAGTTGTTACGGAATCTTTGATAATGTTTCATATTTATTTTGGCATTCTTTACTTTCTTTTCTACAGAAATAAAAAAGGAAGTTTCATCGTCACCACATGAGATGTACCCAGAAACAGATAGCCACACAACCGCTTACCAAGGGTTTCCAAAACTCTCGGGTAATTTCTCGTGATCAAAGACAGTCCTGCTTATTAATGGCCTTTGTTTTGAATTACCGCAGTGAGCCCATTTTACAGTTTCTAAAATCTAGAATTACGCGTTAAAAAACAATAAATATAGATACGCATGAAGATACAGTTTGTCAAAATATTGGCGGATAATTCTTTGATCACATTACCGTTTTGAGACATTATATAAGATACAATTCACGTTAAAAACGATAACTTCTGTATTTACTGGCGGCATTTATTTTGTGCTTTTTGTATAGTTACCTGATGAAACAGGGCGGAAGTTTTGAAGTTTTTTTGCCAACAGCTTGCCGCGCAATATTTCATAAAGAAAAGGGAAAAACTAACAATATGGAATATTATTTGCATAGATAAAAAACAAAATTTAGAGCAATTGTTTTGCTCTTTGCCGAGAAAGCCTTAAAGAAAAGAGCGATATAGCATACAAATACAACAAACAATTCACAAATGTAACTTTTGCAATTTTAAAAACCTAAGTCTGTACTAAGCTAAAAATTATTTGAGCGAATGTTTGCATTTTAACACAATGGAATCTAATAAAATCTTCTAACTGGAAGGAGCAAATTCTTACAAAAAAACTTGCCCAGAAAGTTTTAATCCTTGTCAATATTCTTTGAGTATTTCGAGTCATATTTTAACTGCAAAAGGTAGCTGTAGAAAATGTAAAATCTCATTGCATTAAGTTATTGTCGAAAGTTAAGAAAATTAAAAGAATAATTAAAGTTGCTTTGTGTTCAGAGCCTCAAGGAGCCCTTCGTGGACCGGGACACTTTCTCCATGCTGAACAGACAGTTCATGGTGTTACCCACTCGCACGACGGCCGTATTGAGTGCACTTGTTCTGCATTTCGGCCCTTTCCAGGAACCATACCTCAACACTTACATCAAGGTTAGTTCCTATCTCGGCAATTTACGAGACAAAAAATAATCCATCAGCGCTTTTTTCCAAAAGTCGTAGATTTCACCAATCAAATTCTTTTTTTTTCCGTGCATGTTGCTAAACACAAACTTAGAAAAATACAATTTCTAAACAAACCTGGTTTAGCCAGCCTTTGATAAACTTGAAAAGCTGTCATTTTCTACCCAAGATTTCAATAATTTTTCATTTCATACAGACTTTCTTCGGCCAATCTTGAATGCTTGTGACACTTTCGTGTCAAAAACGACAAACCAACTGTCAATGCCACAGCCGTTTATCTAAAGTCGTCTGATAAAAAACCGACATCTCTCCATTTTTGTATCTTTATGTTTTAACTTTGAATATGTCTTATTAAGAGTTTCTTATCTAGCGTTTAATATCCAACTGCGATTGCTGGTTAGAAAAAAAAATCAAAAAATAATTTTTTTGTTGTTGTTGCGATTATTGCTTCTTAATATATACACACCCACACATTTCAGCGTGTGCTTGCAGTCTTCCCCCACCCAGCAATCAAAGCTCTTAAAACAAGACAAACTATAGTTAATTTTCTTTCTTCTCCTCCATTTAAACTGAGGCGGTTTATCTATGAGTACATTAGTGTAGGAAACATCAATTTTTTAATTTCCTTTTAGACAAGGTTTGGTGAATGATGCAGTACCTGTATTAAAAGTTTAACGTGTAAGCATTCATACAATATTTCATTGTGTATCCAATTTATTTTCCAATAGAAAAAGATATTTTCCTGTTTTCATTTAGTATGAAAGAAAAGGAGATCAATAGATTGTTTTATGATTGATTCATAAGCCAGGAATCTTACAAAAGCGTTATGCAGTTTTCATTAGAGGTGTCACACATATATAGAATGAATACCAATATTATAAAACACATGCAGCTTTTATTCCGTGTGTTAATTTGAGCATTTTTAGGTTACTATATATTAAATTTCTGTTGCTTACGAGGCAAAAATTAAATCTGAAATAGCGAATGTGGGAAATTAGTTTTAAATGATAGTTTTAAAATGCATTTCACTTGCATTATAAAGTAGTTTGTGCCACCTTGGACATGAGATAAACAAAATACCACAGTTTACTTCGATATAAGTTGTTGGTGAACCAAATAAAAAAAAAACAACGCGAGATATATAAATGGTACATTGGCCTCCCAGAAGATTTAAGAAAATGCACTGACAAAAAAAGAAAATCATTTTTCGTGAAAAAACTATCAAAGTATCAAACTGAGACCATTTTGTGTAATATTACTAAAACAACTAGCCAAGGGCTAACTAAGTTTACCTGTGAAAGATTTAATTGTTTTGGGAAAATTTATCGTTTGGCTTTGTTAGTGGGGCCAAATTCAAGACATCTATTTTACTGAAAAGTTGAAACATTTTTTTTAAATATGATAAAATTTGTATTATTTTGAGATATTTTGTTGTAATGTTGTACGCCAAACGCTTTCTTTATTTTCATAGGTATAAAGCGAAAACATCAAACGGAAATTCAAAGTGAAATTGGGTCCCGCCACTTCACCATCGGTTCAATTGTCTCAGACCCCATCGCTGAGAAACGCCGTCGAATATTTTCAGAATTTGAGCAAGCAGAAAAACCGCCTTTTACAATCAATCACCCTTTCCCTTCAGCACAAGCTTTCCGGCGTTCATCCTCAATTGAACTTCTAATAAAAATTTTTCCCAAGATAAAAGTAAGTGTTCTACAGTTAATTCTACAGTCTTGTGGAGGAGATTTAGTTCAAGCTATCGAGGACGTTTTATCAAAATGTAGGAACGATCCTGCAGTCTTGGTAGACTCGTCTCCCTGGCGGAATTATGTCGAAGAACTTCACGGCGAGTATCGTAATCAGCGTGGAGACAGTCAATTTAAGTTCAGAAGAAGTGATCCTTTCATGGGAAGTCCCCGCTCTGCCTTTACACCGCTATCTTCTCAGGCTAAAACACACTTTTATCCCGGTCCTTCTGGCTCTATAGCCTTCACGTTCGACCCCAACAGAAGTAAAGAAAATCTTCCAACGAGATTTTTATCTGTGTATATGGACCCAAGAATTACAACTCCTCCGTCCTCGTCAAGTTTAGCGAGTAATACAGCGACTCCAATAGGTAAAGACCTTGAAAATGACATCTCGTTAGAAAGGAAAAACAGTGAAGATTCTCCAAACGAAAAAGAAAAGTAAAATAGATATTATTAGTATAATCTACTAAAATTAAGAAAACTCGGATCTCCTCGAGATACTATAATTTTCGCTAGCGCTCGAGAGGAAAAAATATTTTGTCGTTTTTCTGGTATATTTTGGTTTCTTTGATTAGACAACATTTTTTTAAAAAAAAAACTAGTCAAACATAAAAGAAATTATTAGTTTTAAGCTCAAAATTGTTTTGCGGTACCTTGTGAAAAATCATTAAGAATATCCAAATATTCTCGAAAAGTCAGCTATACCTTCAGAAAATAACGAATTCAGTTTAAAAAGCTACAGAAAAGTTTTATGAGGGCAAGAATAATGCTACCCCTACAAATGGGAAAATTTTATACGGTTTAAAGAGATGCATTTAATGAAAATTAATCAAAAGAAGAACTGCTTTTAAGATATCAGTTTCACGACGAAGTTGATCGAAGGTTTAATGGTGTAGGTACATGGCAAAACAGCTGTCCTCGTGAGAGAAACGAGCATCGCTAGATTTTTATTTAAGTAACAATCGTGTTCGATAAAAGGCAAGACAAAAATTAAATTTCACCCTTGAGCAAGAATGAATTTGATTCTTTCTGATACAAAAAGCCCCAAGGACACACAGTCTTATCTAATTTAAAATATACAATTTTAACTTTAAATTTATATAAACTATACATATATTTAGCAATTGCTACACAACCAAATAAAAAAAAATTAGGCAATTTTTGTGTAACTTAGAACTTTTCTAAGATAATTTTGTATCGCTAAATGGAAATGAAAACTTTGTTTATTTCACAAAAGCGGCATAGCTTTTGTCGGAAATTCAATGGGGGAAAATATATTGTTTTGCAGATTGACGTTTATATGGTGAAAGAAGTAATTTACTAAAATATGCTATAAGCGCGTACCTTTATAAGCGAGTGATTAAAGCCAGTAAATTATAGAGACCTCACATATTATCATTACATTCAAGTATTAAGACGGGAAAAACAAAATACAACACTGGATATTTCTTATTTTTACACCTAAAGCCCCGAGGCTAGTTTGATTTCTAAAAAAAACATTAAACTAACGGATAAAATTCATGTAACTTTTGATAACGCTCAGTGCTTTAACAAAACCAATGATAAATGGAACTGAAATCTACAAAACCTGTAATGCATCTAAATGGATTTCTTTTTACAAAAACATACATTTTAGTGTCAGAATGGATGGCTTGAATTTTGGTCATACTGTATTCATTTCATTGAAACCTCAATAAACTATGTTTGTATAGACATTAAATTACTTCACAACAGTCTCTTTTCATTGAGTATGGAGTTGTATGCTATTGTGTTGTCAAAAAAAGAAAAACTCGAAAAGCCAAACTATCTCGTTGTTAAAAAATTATTTCCCTGTCTAAATATGAATAGACATCCCAGGTACAGAGCTAGAAGTTTGTTTTTGTTATCTTGTTTTTATTTTAACGCCAAGAGTTTAAAAAAGAAAACAAAAAAAAAAACTGATAAATTGAAGTCAACAAAAAGCCCAAAGGTATACTTCTTGTAAATTAATAAATCTACCTGCTTTGTGTCGTTTGATCATGTCAACAATACTTTATAAACCCCGTGGATGAAATAAAAAGCAAAACAGAGGATAGTTTAATCCGGAAATTGTAAGTTTTGCATCAACAAGCTAACAATACAAATTGAACAGTAATTTATTGCACAGCGCAGGTGTCTCGCAGAGTGACTAATGGCGCGGAATTGTTGATGATGCTCCAATGATCACTTCATTCACCTGTTTTTGTATTTCCTTTTATTCACCTGTCTGAAACTAGGTAATGACTCTAGAATGGCTATTTTGTTGCTTGTACATAGGGACTTATGTACAATATATTAACATCTAATTGCAATTTTCGACGCGCAGAGCTGTAAATTTCAAACTCGTATTCAAATCACTGAAAAGGCAGCAAATCGAAAAAGTAAATACTAAAATTCCAAAAAAAAAAAAACAATATAATACCAAATTTGTTGTGTAAAAATAAAAATTGTATTAAATACCACTGCTTGCCGCATTAAGTTTTTAATTGGGAAGTACTGACTTTTTAAAAACTTAGAAGGAGACATATTGTCGTTTCTGTTTACAAACAATTTCTCGGTTCTTGGTTATTCATTTAAAATTAAACAAAACTTTGTAACTTTCTCGATTTCTGGTCAACATTAAAAATTGATTACGTTGTATCCACCGAAGATATTAAAGCGTTTAAACTAATCATCCGTTCTATTTTGCATGTATACAAACATGCCTTTGCGAAATGATATCCAAATCCATTGACTATAATTTTGTTCTTTCTAACTCAAAATGCCAAAATTTAATTTGTATTCAAGAATACTTATTGGACAATAATTGCCAGACAACCGGACGGAGTTATATTTATGCAAATTTCTCTCTCATGCTGGACACACAGACTAACAGGCTGAAATGCTTTCTGTTCAGATAGAGTAAATTAACAAATGTAACTTTAAAATTGGTTACAATGGAATTGCTTTGAACAGGTTCAGTGAATTTTAATTTTTATGGGTCTACATACTATCGCGAATTAGCTATTTGTTTTCACAAATGCTTTCAAATTTTCAAGATGGCAACGAAACTTTGTTTCTTGGTTTAGTTAGTTGTTGGATTAAAGACTAAAGTTCATGTAAACGGTTTTTTTAAATAGTTGTCTACGTGGTTTTAAAAAAACTACAAGCCTTCCTACGCATTACATGCCCAAGTTTAAGTTTCTGAGTAAACATTATTCATCTTTTTTATTCAAAAGAAATAAGACATAATTTTTCCGGACATAGATGCAAAGTTTTGCGCTTTTTTGAGACAACTAATATTTTTTATGTCAAGTTTAAGTTGTGTTTGAGTTTTTCTCACGTAAGTCCATTTAGCTGTCATTGAACTCGGAAGTTTTACAAACGGATAAAGTATTAGTGGACAGATCTGCAATGTAATCTTATACCGCTACTAAGTGTTTTTAAAGGTTTTTAAAGATGTTTTAATTTGTCTCTATCGCTTATGTCTATTAGTATTACTGAGCGGCGAGATTACAGAAAAAAGAGACATTTTAGGAGTGAAAAAGTGAAAATCTTTAAGCTAAATGACCACTTAAATACAAAGTCAAGAGCCGAATGGTCTATTGAAAACTAGTGAAATTGATCCCATTTCAAAAGAAATTACTTCTTACTTCCATATTTATGTTCTTTCTTTATTTATGAATCAATGACTTAAGGATTCTTTTTTTCTTGCTTATTGGCATATTATACGAACGAAAACAAATAAGTTCAATAAAAAATACATTAAATATAATCGTTGAATTTAAATTTCGTTTTGGTTTTCCAAGAACACTCATTTTGGTTTTGAAACTGAAAGTACAAAGCACCATCTGCCAGTACAGAAAATTATCAAAACCTTGAAAATATATAGCAAACTTTAATTTCCTTTTAAATGTTACATGAGTTTAATTGAATAATTTTTAAAGGAAGTATAATTGTTTTCAAAAGGTTTAGATCTGGTTGTTTCAAATTTCTACAAAACTTCGTTGATTCAAATTTTTTACTAATACTATGCAAGAGGATAAACGAGTTCCTTTTGTTTTACTCATGGCGTTTATTGTCTGTTTGAAAGTTTTTAATTTCCATTTGCATTGGGTTAGTTCGATAGATATGTTTATGTTTGTCTTATGTTTAACGCCGGTCAAGTAATCATGTAAACTATATGACTGCATTAAAAATAATATTTTAAATATAAACAAAACGAATACACAAAACCTGTCAGAATAATTTGGATTATTTCATGATCTTTACACTTAATTTAGTCCGTGTCTATTTAGGTCGTTTTATAAACATTGCAAAAAACATGGCTTTCTTTTGTTCACAAATTTGAATAATTTACTGTGTTTGCCGATTTGAAGTAAGTTTTAGGATGCGCTTCCTTGACCGGTTTTACCTCTCATGAAAAATATATTCCTGTCTTTAACTTTTATCTTTAACAACGAGAAACAAATTCTTTGACTTCCCATTTTTATTTGAGTGGTTTCAAATAAAAAAACAAACGCACAAAAGTGTAATAAATTGAACGAATAAATGTGTTGGTCGTGTTATGGTAACATCAAATTTCTATAACGTAATATATAAAAAAACAAACTTTATATTTTGAGCTAAATTTGTTTGGAGCAATATCTTTTTCGAAAACAACAGTCAATTATGAAAGTTAAAAGGATGCGAAAGAGAGATTCAATTACTGTTACAGAATAAATACGAGTTATTAATAACATTCCTTTTTTGATAACTAGTCATGCCAAATTAAATGGTACTGAGGCTTTGTGTGCAACTTAAATATATTTTTTTGGTAAAATTAACGGCAAAAAAAGGCAAACGATGTCATTGAAAGAATTTCGAAGAAGTTAAGAGTATCAAAAACACACGCTAATGGGCCCGTTTAACAATTAATGAAAACCTGCGGTTTGTCTTAAAAACATATTTAAAAGAGAAAAAGAAAAACCTTGAAAATTGATCGCAATATCAAAACAGTGGTTAATTTTCTAAGAGTATAATTAAAGATTAATAACACAGATATCTCTTTTCACAAAGGTTTGTCCTCGAATCTATACCTTAGATTAAAAAATGAAACTGTTGTAAACTGAAAAATAAACATAGCATCAGTAAACAACTTGCGGACTGCGAGAGGAAATCATTAAAAATGTATAAATATTTCCCTGTCTTTGACAATTACACCTTGCATCATGTTCTACGATTCTTTGATAAATTTTATCAAAACAACATACATTCATATGTTGTTTACAGGCACGATAAAATAATTCGTGTTTTAAAAAGAGACTATTGATCTTTAACTAAAATTGCAACAAAATTTAAAAATAAAACAAGAAATTGACAAAAACGTGAAAACAAAACATTTTAAATTTTAAAAAAATATATCTGAACTAAGAAAGATCGGAATTTACAACACAAACTCTCACATGAAGGAACTGTGACCATCAGTTTCGGAAACTTTAAGTAAAAAGTTGCTTGAATTAACCGATCTTTAATATTAATCCTCCTACCTGAACTAAAAAGTGCTTTTCATTTTAAAGAAAGTATACAAAGCACATGGATCTACTTTATTCGGTAGTGGTTCGAAAGCATTCCTGTATCCAAATTGATTTTAATTCTATTATAGTTGTATAACTTTTAAAGTTGCGCACAAAACTGAATAAAGATCTGTAAATGCGATTTTCCTTGCAGTGCCAAGTACAATTGAAAGAAAATCTATAGTTCCTTTAAACACTAGACATTTCCAAGACAATACCCCAATTTAACTATATCATCTAAAAACTGAAACCAAAATCTTCTTAAATTATTTAAAGCTAGAAAAGTAAATAAATTATTTTTGAAATATGTATAGGTAATCACATGATTTCCGAGTGCCATTTGGAATAAATAAGCACCAGTAAATCTTTCAAAGACTAAAATAAAACTGCTCAAGCCCGTCGGACGAGTAAATAGGGAAGTCAGTTTAAAAAATATACGAGTGCCTGGGGCGGAT
>JAOBAY020037084.1:0-2500 GCA_025331085.2 Zoanthus sociatus
AACAAGCTGGAAAGTTATGCGTACAGTGTTAAGCAAGCTCTCGAGGATCCTTCGCTTCAGGAAAAGGTTGATTCAAATGACAAAAGCAAAGTGTTGGAAAAAGTTAAAGAAACTCTAGAATGGTTGGACAACAACTCCTTAGCTGATACAGACGAATTTCAAGAGAAGGAGGTGGAGCTGCAAAATGTTTGTTCGCCAGTTATGGCCAAGATTCATGGAGCGGGGACTGGAAACTATGCTCCACATGCGACTGGTGCCCAGACTCCCAACAACCAAGGACCAACCATAGAGGAAGTGGACTAGTTCTAATGTAGAAAGTTTTTAAAATATGGAATAAACTTGACATGGCTATACAGTATATTGACCAGTAGGATTTTAAGCAAGTAGCTTTTTAATACTTGAATTTATGTTTTGAGTTTTTATTAGTTGTTATAAACTGAGTATAATTTCAACAACTTTTAAAGAATTTGATTCTTTCAAGTTTTAGATAATTACACTTCTTCTGACAGAAATGTAAAAAGAGTTCATGCTTCCATTTTTTTCAGTTAAAACCCAGTAGCTTAGAACAGTTTTTTCATTTTGTTTTTAAGTAAATATTTGATTTTTACAACAAATCAGTTGCAAAATTTTGTACAAGAAGGATTGTTATAGCCATAATAAACTCAAAGATTGTAAAAAAAAGTTGATCATCTTTTATTACGTTGGAAGAACAGTGCAAGATGTGTAAATTGAACAATAAAACATAAAATAGTCATCATGCAATGCGTTGTGTTTGTCAAAGTTGATAACCTGTAGGTCATAAGATATGTTGAACAAAATTTGTTACTAGAAACACTTAAACAGACCATTCCATTCCCAACTGCCACTGCCCAAATTATTGAGAAAACTTTATACTCTAAGTGCTCAGGGCTCCAAAACTCTTAAAATAAATAAATACATATGTGTATACATTATAGTTACAGAGTTTTTAATCAGTTTTTTTTTTTTTAATCTTAACGTTTCAACACAATGTTATTTATGCTCTACGCCAAGCGTATCGAGCTCTCTTTTACTGAGTAATACAAACTCATTCAAAGTTATACAGCTCCCTCCTGGTCGAGCACTCTAAACGACAAAGCTTCGAGTTAAGATAGCATCCGGCTAGACAACACCACAAAAATAAACCTGCGTAACTGAATTTATCTTTAGTCTGACCTTACTGGCGTGAAACTCCAGTTACAGGGTTTTTAATCACTTTTCACATTGTTTTTTAAAATCTTAAAATAAATCCTTGGCTATTTTATATTGATAATTAAAGGGATAAATAAGAGACAACCTGCTTTGCTTTTATTAGCAAATATGACAAAGAAAAAATTGGAAACATCAATGGAGTTAAGCTTAACTAATTAGAGTCTGTTTCTTGGATATCTATGGAATGCAAAAATGGTATTTTCTTGATCTATCCTTAAAACAAGTTTTCCATTACGGGGTCGGGACAAGCGTTCAATGTAACTCTAACCTATTTAGTAAACCGGCCGCTGGAAAACCAAAAGCCACTGCAGTTCCCACATCCAGAAAGTAAATATAAGGAGCGGTCATTGTAAAACGCTCCCTCAAAAACCAACTTAATGAGCATCAATGCACAGTAGATAACTCTAATAGTAAATCTTTTCCTACTACCGATGCAAAACTTTTTATGCTAAACCCTAATCACTCTTCTAATGATATTCAACTAATCCCCATTGAAAAAATCTTTAGTACTAAATAGAGATTCGGTCCGCAAGGCTCGGAAAGCACATCTCATCTTCAAAGCGAATACCCCTGATCCTTTTGGACTCAACATAAAAAAGATCTCTAATTATCACATTTTCTACTTTTTTTTTCCTTTTGTCTGATTCTTATTAATTTTGTATAATTTACAACTTGCATGTTATTTACACGCTTCAATAATGTTTCATTTTTTTGTTTTTCTACCTTTTAAATTTTTTCAAAATCTTTGAAAAGTTTTCCATGTCATATTTCGTATTCCAATATGTATTACACATGTCTCTGTAAAAATATCCTTATATAACCCGATGAAGATCGAAATATAGTTACTAAAATTGATTATCGTGGTTTGTTATCTGTTCTTATACTTATGTAAAATGACTAAGAACTTCTGACGAATTCTAACCTGTGACAGAGTAGTTTCTCATCCAAGGAGTCAAATGACTCATCTGATAAACTCATTAAGCAGGAAATAGTTGGTGCTTATGAGGCTTAAGTTAAAGCTAAGCTAAATTCTTTACGAGCCGGTTGACCCATTAGCTGGTGCTTATTATCTCTCCGGTTTCTGAAGTGTTAAGCGGATGAGAGTCTTAATAGAGCCGAAACCAATTGTAGAAGTGCACACAACTTGGCATCCTGCTGATGAACAGTAACTGTTTTGCTATTTCTTTTCAGCGGCATTATAGCTATATTTGACTCCAACTGGACAGGACACTAACCATTGCAGGTTAGGTCCCAGCAAACGCTGGTACTC
>JAOBAY020037084.1:10000-14059 GCA_025331085.2 Zoanthus sociatus
TTCACCTCTGAGCTGCAGAAAAAACAAAACAAAATGGCTTTCCGTTTCGCTTTGGTTTCCGAAGAGGAAATTTTCTTAATCAACGAGGAGGCTGTACCAAAAAACACAAAAATAGCAACAAAGGTTTGTTTAACAGTATTTAATGGTAAGTTATTTAAACTGTCTAAACTTATATTTTCAGGCGAAAAATCAATGTACAATGCCTTGTTTACGAAAACTGCCGAGCGCTAAAATTGCAATGTAAACAATAAAACATCTGTTTTACAAAATGGTTTCAACAACAAAAGGAATTTACCAAAAACATCGAGGAAATGACACCGCAGCAACTTGACAAGTGTCTGAAAAAGTTTTATTTATCGGCAAGAAAGCGAGACGAAACCTTTTACAACAAAGAATCTCTTCCCGCTATTCGGGCACCGTTTAATAATCCTTTTTCCCCTCTTCACTGAAAATTCTCAGCAAGAGGTGAGATAGCAGCTGAGTTATCCTCCATCCATTCAACATAAGCATCTCCGAATGAAAACAACATTAGCGAATTACAACAGTCATAAAAGAATAGCCAGAAATTATTCACGGCTTAATTCCAGGTGGCACATTTTATGGCTGCACTTTCAACTTTACTGTCAATCTTCCAGGCAGCAGTTCCCAGCAAAACATTTGAGGATTAAACTGGATTTTCTTTAAATCTTGTGTCAGATCCGAAAAAAACATTTCGTTTAGTGATAGTCATCGAACGTTTGAAGTTCGGTTCGTTTGATTTCATTTTGTTTTCAATAGATCACACGACTTTCGTATCATGTGACTTTGTAAGCGCGCACGCATCGCACAGCGCGACTTTTTTTCTCCAACCGGTTGTCGGTATATTGTCTGTGTAACAAATAGTAACAAATAAAGTTTCAAAAAGTTACTCTTTGGTCCACTAGTTATTCAGCTTGTGTGGTATATACTAAAACAATTATTCACCTCAGTGTGGTGGATATTTACCACTATTCACTTCCACTTCGGCGAATAATTGTTAATTATATTATTTGAAAACACAATTACATCATTTGGTATTATCAGTTGGTATACTATACAGTACATATTAATTTGTTTTGTTCGTTTTGGTCAGTTGATATCAAGCGAAGTATAATGTCGAAAAATCGTGCGCCTTGCACTCTTGATAAACATTCAGCATTGTGAAGAAGCAACGTTGTTCGAGAGTCGAGTTATTAACCCAAATAGTTATGGTTAAAAAATATTGTTGTATTTAGTTGTAAATAAAGATTTTTAAACTATTCTGATCATTTGTATCTATTATCTTTTTGTCAAAAATGTATAAAAAGGCAAGTAAAGGGTTTGGGTTCTTACGTCAGCCAAAAAACCTGCAGCGGCCCTAAAATTCCTTAAAAACGTTTTTATAATAGTGGACCATATAGATGTATGAATGTTGAGTTTTCAAGTGGTTGGATTTAACATGATATATTTGTTCTATTATGAGTCCTTTGAAGCGGTCATTAATTTGCTAAATATATGTTTTTTATGTGTTAACACATAGCTTGAAATCGACTTGATATTAGAAAAGTGGATTCCCTAGCATGTTTTAAAAATAATATTTTTGCTAGAATCTTTAGAGAACAGCAATCTTTGTATCATCTTAATGTTTACATTTTTATTGCATTACTCTTCTTATATCTATTTTTTTATTTTGATATTTAAACCATATGTTCGTATTCCCATAATTGTTTTTATTTTACAATGTAAAAATTGTCAATATATGAAATAGTAGTAAATTGTATGTATATGTTTGGACTGCCACAGTTAATGTTGAAGTGGAAGTTGGAAGTCTAGTTGCATGGAAAACCAGCTACTTTACCGATGAAAACAACAATCAGATACAAAGCAGGAACACCAAAGCGAATCTTCAGTTATCATCTGGGACTTTTTTCCTCTTTATCAAAACCCTCATCTGTATCAAAGCGATTTTTCATTGTCCGCTTTTTGGTCCTCGTGCATAAAGTTTCTTCACAAACTCCAACTCTTCGTAAACGCTGTGAGGAGCCGATCGTACGTAATTGGGTTTTATTATCATTTTTGTTTCCAAATAATGCTTCGGGCGGCCTTTCATCAAGTTCAAAGCGTCTTTTTAAAACTCTTGTTTGCATCCTTTGTCGGAAAGCTGAATCAGTGTCGTCACAAACAGCAAATCTGCGACCAGGGGGGGAAGGTGTATGGTATACTTTAAGGACGTTGTTGTTGTTAATATTTTTAACGTTCTCTGTTAACCCACCTGCACTGCATTGGATATTTCTGTATCTTGTTGTGTGATTCTTTTTAAAACATTTATTGCTTCCCAATTGTGAGACATTTTCTACCGCTGGCAAATGTTTATGGTCTGCTGCAACTGATTTATTATCATCGCCAACCGTGGAAATTCTAAGTGTGTCCAAACTCCACACCGTTTCATCTACTACTGGATTTTCCCTGCATGTCGGTAAATCCCGCCCTTGTAATCTACCTGTTGCCCCTGAATGCCTTTTCACCAATCCTACCGGTCGGTAGTTGAAATTAAGCTTTCCTTTTTCCGACTGACAGCTCGCTAACACTTCCGGTTGCTTGTTGTTACCATATATTAACCGTGAAGTAGATGCAGACAAAGAAACTTTATTTAAAACCTGAGAATCTAGCCTGTTTCTGGCGAGTTCTAAAGGTGGTAATCGGCGGGGCTTTAAATGTCGTGACTGCAACATATTTTGATCGTTTTTTGAAGAAAGTTGATGGGACGCTACTAGTTCTTTGTTCATTTGAGTTGAAGATTTTGACGAATGATCGAGAAAATTGGCAGTTAGTTCCTCCCTTTGATATTTTTTCGACATCTCATTTGTCAATTGATAAGAATCCATTGCGCGTAAAACAGCTGTAGATTGAAACGCTTGTGATCTGTTTTCCGGTTTTGCTTCGAGCATCGAGAGTTGTTCAACTTCGTTTGCATTATTTTCAGATCGGGAGACAAACTCTCTGTCTATCAACAGTTTCGGTATGGACTCGGCACAGTTGTCCATTAGTGACCTGTTTTTAATTTTGTTCTGTTTTTTTATTGTTTTATGCCATAGACAGTCTTCAGTGGCTGATTCTAAAATTTCTTGTGACAAAGGTTCACAGTTAGTACACTTGTTATCTTTTGAAAAAGCCAAAAAAGAATCATTTCGTCGGGAAGGTACCATAGATGGTCTCGGTAACATCCTTTTGTTAAACGGACTTGTTTCTTGTTCTAGTTTGAGTTGATCCTCTCCTCGTTTCCATCTTGTTTCCTCTTTAGATAGTTGTTCATAGTTAAAAGTGTTATCCTTTGAAAACGCCAGAAAAGAACATTCTTGTCGGGAAGGTGGTCTCGGTGACATCTTTTTGCTAAAAGGACGTGTTTCTTGTTCTAAATGGAGTCGATCCTCTCCTTGCTTCCATCTTGTTTCGTCCTTGGATAGTTGTTCATAGTTAAAAGTGTTATCCTTTGAAAACGCCAGAAAAGAACATTCTTGTCGGGAAGGTGGTCTCGTTGACATCGTTTTGCTAAAAGGTCGTGTTTCTTGTTGTAAATGGAGTTGATCCTCTCCTTGCTTCCATCTTGTTACCTCCTTAAATAGTTGTTCATAGTTAAAGGTGTTATCCTGTGAAGACGCCAGAAAAGAATCATCTCGTCGGGAAGGTGGTCTCGGTGACATCTTTTTGCTAAAAGGACGCGTTTCTTGTTCTAAATGAAGTTGATCCTCTCCTTGCTTCCATCTTGTTTCCTCCTTAAATAGTTGTTCATAGTTAAAGGTGTTATCCTTTGAAGACGCCAGAAAAGAATCATCTCGTCGGGAAGGTGATCTCGGTGACATCTTTTTGCTAAACGGACGTGTTTCCTGTTCTAGTTCTAGGTGAACTTTTCCTTGCTTCCATCTTGTTTCGTCCTTAGATAGTTGTTCATAGTTAAAAGTGTTATCCATTGAAGACGCCAGAAAAAAATCATCTCGTCGGGAAGGTGGTCTCGGTGACATCTTTTTGCTAAAAGGACGCGTTTCTTGTTCTAAATGAAGTTGA
>JAOBAY020037171.1:0-14054 GCA_025331085.2 Zoanthus sociatus
CTGTGTCCCAGATGTGATGGTCCACTGAGAGTATTCAAAGGACTGGAGCTCAGCAGCTTCACCCTTCGATACGCGTAGATTTTCTCGAAACAGAACACCAGTGCCGCCACCACGCCTGCAAGAGCGCGGGTGATCACAAAGTTTATAGCCAGATGGCGTGCATAGGACACGAGAGGCAGACTCATTTTCACTAAACCATGTCTCCGTGATTGATACTATGTCGGGTTTATATTCACAGATAAAGTCAGTAAATTCAGCTGGTTTGTTGTTCAACGATTGTGTATTGATATTGCAGAAGGCGAGGCCTTCGCATGGATCTTGCGGAGCGACTGGACAACGATTCAGGGTAGTCAGGTTCCGTGCAGTACGCGCAGCCAAATAGTTTGGGCGCAGAGATCGATGGTAGGACGAGTTGACCACAGGTATCCCGCCAACGATAGATGAAGTAGAGCGAGGGATGTTGTTTGTTGACAAAGAGTTGTTGAATCGATTTGTGTCGATGACAATTATGTTTGAAGGGTCACTAGATCGGTTAGACAATGGAGCACGTTTTCTCCGCGAATCACAGACTGAGGACTTGAGCCGCGTCTCAGTAATAAATGCAAGGCTAACTTTGTTACGCAAAATAAATTCACTCACTTCACTCGTCTTGGGTACAAGTGACATGACGTTAGAAACCATGATTTTTGGAGTAAAGTAATGGCTAGAACCAACGGATCTACATAGCGCGGGACCTTGGTGGTCACGGTGATTGATCAGAGGCCCATTTCTAGAGGTGTCACTTTGAATATTTAATGACTCTCTACTTCCAATATGCAAATCCGAAGCCACATTGCAAATGTTAGATTCTTCTTGAAATGACGACTCCAGCGAAAATGTTTCTTTTCTAGCCACCACTGACTGCAAAATATGGTGCTGATTGAGTGTTATAACTTTCCGTTTTCCTCCGCGGAAGCCTCTTCGAGTAGGCTTTGCTCTTGAAATACCAAGGTCAGCCAAGCGTCGCCAAAGGTCGTAACGGCAACACGGCTGAAATACTTGACCAAATCCAGATAAGCTCATCAAAAACGATTTGGAGTATCTCAAAGCCATTTCAATGCTCTTTGGTGAGATAAGAAACTAATAAAAGTGAAAACTAAGTTGAAAATTTAAAATCTGGAAGAGCGGTACAAAAGCAGCCTGTTAGGCGCTCATGCATAAAAAAGCAGGGTGTTTGGAATAAAAGCAGGGTGTTTGGAATAACGTACTAGCAGTCTCATGATTAGTTGAATTGGTTAGCGTGAGGATTCCTGGGACCCAGTTTTTTCTGAAATGCAAGTGCGGCCTAATATTAGTGGAGTGTGTTTCGCTTAGCCTTTTGAAGTTTGAAACTCAACTCTTATCTATGATATTTTCTTAAACTCTGGATGTGTAGAATCAAATATTTCATCACTTTGTTCCCTTGACAAGCTCTCTCAATTTTGGAACTGAAATCTTATCTATGATATCTTCGTAGAAACTGCATGTATAAAGACCATTTCACTTTGTTCTCTTGTTCCCTGCTTATATTGACCTGCGAAAGTTTGAATAAAAATGCACAAATGCTGTTGATATGAAATAAAGGGATGAAATGCACTCTCATTTAATGGCAGCACTTTAAAAAGTAAATCCAACATGATAATCGTGATTGGTTTTCGTGTTTCTTTCCATATCAGCGCGAAAACAAGAAGTCAAACTCTACTATTCAATGCTTCAAGCGAAGTTCTGCAGCTACATCTTCATCTTACAAACCTGCGTTTGCGCTGAAATCGATGTCAGTCATCGACCACACTTCGAGGATTCTAGCAGAGCAATTGACACTGATACAGCAGGTAAGACAGACTCGCTTGTATCGACATTAATACATGCAATTGCAACAGTTGAGACAGAATCACATACGTGTTGAGAAATATAGTTGTATCACACACTAGTTTACACTGTTAAAACAAGTGAGACAGACTCGCATACTTGTTGTGAAATGAAGATATATCAAACTGTAATAGACAGTGATACAATTGGTGAGACAGACTCACACTCTTTATTGTAAAGTCTAGTTGTATCCCACACAGTCGACACTGATTGGCTAATGTTTCTATTGTAAAATCTAGTTGTACATCGATTTTAGACAAAAGATCACTTACGACAAGGTACGTGAAGTCACCAAAAAGACAAAACTTTAGGTTTCTAACGTTTTCGTTTCCCTTTTGTCATTCACAGGATATGCTTCTGAATGTTCTTCCAATTCACTTCCTTAACTCACGTGCCCTTGGAGTTGGTGTTGGACGTAAATCGCCAAATAGGTTTTCTCGGAAAGATTCAATTCTCGGGTTCAGTACGGGCATGCGTAAATGCGTGTCTCTCCAAACGCTGACTACTGATTATCTTGAAGGACAACCATCAACAGCTGACAACTTATTCGCTTGCTATCCCACATCAGATGGGATTTTGGAGAGCCTACTCGAGCATGCGCAGAATGTGACTATGTGGGTTGCCGTGGAGATATGTAGTGCACCGTCAGTTAAGGTATTTTAAGTTTTAGTTCTCTTAATCTTTTCATCATTTAAAATTTTACTTGTATATTTTTTCATTTGCTTCCTTATTAATTCATTATCTGTACAGATGTGGAAATAGAATTATTATTGAGAATTATAATTATAGTCATACTTGTGATTATGAAAATATAATTATTTTTATGTTATGATTATGATTTTGTTTTGATTATTATTATTTTGTGATTATGATTATGATTATGCTTATGATTGACATGATTATGTTATGAGTATGATTATATTGTGATTATGTTATGACTATGTTATGGTTGTATTTATGTGATGATTACATATGTTAAGATTGTGATTATTATTATGATTATGTCGTGATTATGTTATGATTATTATTATGTTATGACAATGATTATGTTATGATTCTGATTCTGATTATGTTATGATTATAATTAAGATTATGATTTCGAACATCATGGTTAAGATTAAGAATAGGATTAGAATTAGAATTAGGATTTGAACTTGGGTAAAATGGCTGTCAGCTCTATCTCCACTTTATTTATTTTTTTACAGGTGCAAGTGGCATTGATCACCAAGTTTGTCAGTATTGCAAAATATTGCAGGGAGATGCGTAATTTTGCAGTTTGTGTCCAGATCTTAGACGCTCTAGAGATGTTTATGGTACGGCAACTTCCCGTAAGTACCTGGTCCTAACTCTTGTTACAATAAATTGGTAAAAGCGTACCGCTAGTACGTTTTTGCTATCTATACTTGAGTTACAACAAATTGGTTATCTAAACTAAAGTGTATGCTTAGAACAAATGGACGAAAAACCATTAGCCAGGGAAGGCAAGGGATCTACTAATGATAGCTGGAAAATTATGGGAATAAAGGAATGGCATTAGTCTTCTAGTGCCACGGTACTGTTGTTCAATAGTCCAAACAAGTTGCAGCTTAGCTTAAGAATATTCGCCATTCTATACGCTTAAAGCAATGAACATTATTTCTCTGCGCCGTATGTAGCTTGTATCTGTCTAACAACAAAACAGAGAACTTAAGAATAAATAAGAGAAACAAAGATCAATATGTGTACGAGACACATCTTAAAATCCTAAATTTTGCCTTTGTTTTGGCCTGAGTTAACCGATAATATGAAATACAAGAGGAAAGTTATACTTTTTTTATTTTTGATTTCAAACTTTTTCTTTGAAGGTATGGAAACAAGTTTCAAGCAAGATAACTGAGCAGCTGGAAGAACTGAGTGCTGTTAAGGTGAGACGTTACTTATGGTGATACTACTCGTTATTCATTCATTCATTAGATTTAGTTCATCAACGCGTACTGGGACCATTGGAGCTGAATCAAAACCGACTCATCGTCGCATCAACAATTACTCTGTTCTTCTCAACGCACTTTTTTTTTCGCAACGTGTTGGAGGAGTGACGTTGTTAGTAGGAGCTTTTTATCTCTTTTATCCTTCGAGAAAATCTTCTTTTTTTGGGCGGCGTTAACTGGGAGTCGGATAGTTTTTGCAAAAATTATCGGTCTTTCGAGTGGAAAAGGCAGATAATCAAACCTTGTTTGGAACATGGTTACAACTTTTTCTTCTTTTTGAGTTTTGAGTTTGTTTTCAAAACGAAATAATTATTCTAATGTAATGTAACCTAATAGGTAAGCACAGCAATGTACTTAGCTCTAACCAAAGATATAAATAAAAAGAAGAGGAAAAAAGTTAACTGAGATTTGGGTCAGATGTGCAATGTATTGTTTTGAAGTTGTAAACTGATATTGGTTCGGATTGGTAGATCTTATTGGCGTTTTGAAATGGATAATTTGAACTTGAAGCTTACAGTTTCAATACTGTGCCACAATAAATAGGAACGCTTGTGTTTTGTGCTGCTGTAAATGAGAATTTGAACTTTTGGAAAGTGTCAGCTCTGTAATTATTTGTAAAGCGCATTTTAATATTTATATAGATACATGCGCTATATAAATCAAGTTATTTATTTATTTATTTATTTATTTATTTATTTCATTTATTTATTTGTTTATTTGCAAAAGAAGTGATAGAAAAGTACATGATTTTCGCTTCTCCAAAGTTATTGAAGTGACTCACTAATAGTTATGGTAGCTTCAAATTAACAATTAGAAGACATTGTGCCATTCATACTTGATGAGTATCATGACTCAGTTTTCTATCCTTATGAAGTTGGTAAACGAGTACAACGTCTGCTGGGAACAAACCTGCGATGAATTACCGTCCCGTCAATGGAAAGACAAAGACTCTCAATCGCTTAACACTACAGAAGCAGCCACCTGGCTCGTAAAGGATTTAACTAGCTAGCAACAAGCATTGAGCTTTTGCTTATTCGAGAAATGTTCATGTTTTATTGGTACTGGTATCATTTAAAAAGCCGCAAATAGATCAACACGTGCACGAGTTTTAGTCAAGTCTTCATACAGCAGCTTTGAAACTTTACCTTAAGTACTAAAGCTCATCTTACTTTCTTAGAACTAGTTTTGCATTTTGAGACTTAGTAATTTGAGAGAATAAATATAAATAAATATAAAAATATAAATATTTAATGACAACTCCCCTAAAGGGAATTTTCAGTGTCATGTTAAAATCCCCCTTGCTCCCAGTTAAGAATCCCAACTGGTAGGAGGCGAACCAGTTGGCTATTTACAAGCGTGGTGAATTTGTCTCTGGGATCACCGAGGACAAATACATTCGGTAGTCAGAGTCGGGGGTTTGAACCCGGGTCTTCCGCATTCAAAGCCCCAACTCTGACCACTGTGCCACGCTGCCCCCTAGAATGCAGGGTGTGAGGATAAATGTTGGTCGGGTGAAAGGGTGAGGAGTCAAGAGAAAACAAATGGGTGGAGTAAGGGAAATGAGCGATAAAATCGCATTGGGTGATGATACGGATAAAGGTTGGGTGAGGTAGGGATGAGAGTAAAGGCTGGTTAAATCGTGAATGCATGGACATGTTTCGTATGGCAAATATGTTGTATTTTAGGATATTCAAAAGAGAGGACGGTTTGTATTTTAAAATGTTAAAAATGCTGAAAATCTTTTAGGTTCTACTAAAAACGGACAGCTCTTGGTTGTTAAAAGACGATGCATGGAAAGAAAAGCCCACAATTCCTTGCACCCTTCTATTTTTGATGCATGTACAGCAACTGGAGCTTGGCGGCTTCGTTTTGACCAACGGAATGTATAAATGGTCAAAAATGAGGTAAGGATTAAAAATGTTCGGCAGGGTGAGGCGGCATTTCATCTATACTAGTAGTAATCCCAGTTTATAAAGTGCGTTCCACATAAAGGTGTTGAAAAATTGACACTTGTAATTAATATTCTTTCTCCACAATTGTTAATATGTTAAAACATAAAATGGAAACAGTTTTAAAAGTGTTGTACTTCATTATATATTCAAAATGGCGCAGATTTGGTACAAACCCCAAAAAACTTGAGAAAATTCACGCATGTAAGAGCACAGGGATCCCAGGTTCACCACATGCAACCCAAGATTAGGGTTGCGTTCTCCTAAAGTCGAACGCAACAAGGTTCCCACAGTTCTTGAAATCAAAACTCCAGATTTAGTTTCTTAGACTTTTTAGCTTTTTCTCAATTTTCAAGCTCGAAATTAGGTTAGAAACAATAGCTTTTTAATAACGAAAAAATATTAGAAACAAAAAATGTCTCTCTCGGACGAAACAGATACAATAGCTGTTTTTCTTCCGAGCTCCTATTCATAATAATAATAATATAATAATAATACTTTTATTTATATAGCGCTATGTCCATTAATTGCTCAAAGCGCTTTTTCATATAGGCTCACTGACAATTAATTTTCACGTCGAACATAGCCATTCGTTAATCCTATGTTGTTACGCCCTCAGTTACCTTGGTGCGACATAATGGCTACCATTTATCGTCGCAGTAGCAGCAAAAAATATTTAAATGATATAAGCTTTGATTTGTTTTAGCTGCAATAGCTGATATTAGTTGTGCTTGGGACAGAAAATTATACAAACACCCCTTTTTAATCTTTTTACTTTTCGTTTTGTCTTCCTTGAAGGTCCATTGCTCGTCTTGCAGACCAGATCCGGCTATTCAAACAAATGCAGTATGCATTTGAGCCGAATCCAGACCTGAAGGCCAGAATTAAACAACGAATCATGGAGTGTCAAGATCATAATCTTCATCACCTGGCTAACGAAAACTCTGCTAATTTCTACTCACTCACTGGCTCTCACAGTTCGCGTAAATTTCAAAATGCGCTCAAGAAAATGAAAGCCACCTTTGGTAACAATTCATGAGCGAGTTAATGAAAGCCGCAATTCAGATTTTTCTAGAACATGTACAAAAATCAATGAAACGTCATATCTTCTTGTTTCACAAGTTTAACAAAATATTTTGTTGAAAAAATGTTTTAGTTACATATAGGGCGTATATGCTGCAAGAATCGCGTTTAAATACTTATAAACTTTTTGTAAACAGTTATTATAAAATGATAGTGAAAGTTGTTTATATATATTTAAAGAAAGAATAAACCCATCACAATTAATTTGTTTTTTTGGTACACTGGTACGAATCGTTTTACTTTTGATTAACATAGAGAGAATGGACATTAAAAAACAATATACTTGTATCCTACAAAATTTGAAGGTTAAAACGTTCCTGTGCGTTAGGAAAATCTGGCGAACAGAAAAATTCTTAATTCCATTTCTGTTGTCTCAGTTGTCCCAATCAAAAAAGGTAGAGGAAACTCGTTTGGATCTAGAAATTTGAACTCCATATGCAACTGATTCCGATGAATAATTTCTGAGTAAATTATGCTCCTAACAATAATACCGTGACTAACCAGTGACGTAAAACATGAGGCCACAGGTAGCCTTTACTCGAGCTGATTTTACTTGATACATTGAGAAATATAAACAGTGCTTCTCTTGACACTGCAAAATAACTTCCAACAACAAACCTTCAAGATGGAATGCTCAGTAAACCAATATCTTGCTCTTATTAACCTTACGTATCTCAACTTTATTAGATTCGCTAATGATGTACTTGCCCCAACCATTCGTTCCTATATTAAAAAAAGAACTAAAAGCTTCAATTTTATTGAGTTATTAGCACGATCATGTCTGTTTTGCAATATTAACAAGCCTTCTCGTGTCTTATGTTTGTGCAAATTGTTCCTGTTTTTGTGTATATATTGTCGGACCAATGTAATTTAAATAGTTTATTTGCGGACTGGCTTCTGCCTCTCCTTAATCTTGTGGTTATTTTATATTGCAGGTGTCAGTACCCGTTATGTATTTGTATTGTATAAATAAAACATGTTGTTGCTCCCCTATACTCTTTTATCTTCAATCCTCTTCCCTCTATCCCCTATCCCAAATACATCACCACAGAAAACCGTCAACGTAGAATATCAACAAGTTTCAAAAATATCAAGTTACTGATTACATTAGCTTATACGTAGTAAACCTGAACAGGTTGTACTCGTAAAGTCATGCATGAAACGCTCCTTTTAAACTCGAAATATTGTTAAAATTTTGCCAGAAACAAAGACATTTGCTACGAAAACATAACTGCTTTTGATATTCAAAATTTGCAAATGTGTTTTAAAACTTGTATAAATTCAATATAATTTCTAGTAATTCTAAGCTAATTTGAACTTATTTTCAAAGAGTTATACTTAAGTCAGTGTTATCTCATGTATAGACTTTTCCGGAAAACTTAAAGAAAATTTCAGTCGGATTTTATAAATCTTTTATCTTTTAAGAGATCATGATTCCCTTGAGTAAAAATATCAGTTCCAAGCAATTCATTTTATGAACGTAGTTGTGGGTTTGACGTGGTTGAATCGCTGTTATCTCAGACTTTCGTACTCGAACATCAGGTAAACAAGTCAGCAACAACATCTCAGTATCGAGCGTAGCGTATATATACAGCGGGGACAAAAACTAAACAATTTAAAACTAAAAGCGTCAGTGTGGTTTGTTAATTTCCTTAAAGGTCTTAGAGACAACCTTCTGTGTATGGGTGAAAACAAAACTTTTAACTGGAAACCCTGTCTGTATGCCCCCGCAGACAAAAACATCCTAGGTACGTTATTGTTGAATGCTTTGTACACGCAATCTATCAATATCTGATCGACTGTGTGGATCGACCACTGCCGAACGCGAGTTTGTTCTTAAAGACTTGTATAAGTATAGTGCATTCATTCCTGCAATTTATCCGTCTCCGCCAATCGCAAGCTCATTTAATCAATTCAAATTTGTAAATTTATCACATAACTTTTCAAAATGGCAAACGGAGCGTGTTGGTCAGATGAGGAGGAAGGCAATCGCTGCCTTTTTGATATGCGGTCTAAAGATTAGTATTGTAGTAATAGGTTGAAGAATGAAACCACCTATTAAGAAATTTAGACAAAGAAATAAATTTGGCAGGAGTTATTTTTTACAAGGTACTGTAGACGTCGTACTTGCCTTGGGCTTGAAAAGAGGATCCTTCGTACTTCTCAATGCTTCAGCAATTCTCATTCGTAGTAGAAATTTAATAATGATAATGATAATAATAATAATAATAATAATAATAATAATAAAGACAGCTGCAAAGTAATTTTATTACTTTCCAAATTCTGGCTTTTCAAAGTAATTACAATATTCAATAAGATATGTAAAACTAAAAAGAGTAGGAACTAAATAAAATAATAGATACATAACAAGATTTTACAAAATATTTACAATATATTTGCAACTAAATTTCTAAAAATGTCTTTGTAAGTGACGCATAGGTTCCTTTTTGAATGATGCAAGGTTTATAGAATGAAAGAAGAGAAAACAATTTTTAAGCCCTTGGCGGGAATCGAACCCCACATCTCCGGTTTACCAGTCCGACTTGTTAACCACTACACTACAAGGACTAACCACGCTGCAAACGCAGCCAGTTAATGTAATGTATGAGGTAACTGCAGGAATCCCAGGGCATTATTTTCTCTATGGATAAGTTAAACACCGTAAATCTGGGTACGCATAGAATTAATGAAATGACATGAAAGTATATCAAATGCGTTCGGTGTGTATATATAGAATGACAGAAGAGAAAACAATTTTTAAACCCTTGGCGGGAATCGAACCCCACATCTTCGGTTTACCAGTCCGACGTGTTAACCACTAAACTACAAGGACTAATTCAGTTGGTTCAGTGATTGTTTCGGGTAAAACTTTCCACAAGGAAAGTGCTCGATAATGGAAGGTTCTTAGGTCGGAGGCTGTTCTGTACCCTGGAATGTCTATCTTATATTCTTGTTCCTCGTGACTTTATTGAAAGCTACAGAACTTTTTTTTAACTTTTTAGCACGATGGTCAGTGGCCAACCCCCTTAAGCACTTAAAAACCAATATGCAATCCCTGTAGATAAGCATGATCATGGATTCGACAGTCAATCACTTTTAGTTATGTTAGAACAGGGGTAATGTGATCAAATTTCCACGAGCGGGTTATAATTAACACTTATTCAGTTATTGACTGAGACCGAGGGAAACATGTTTTGTGATTCCCATACTGCTTTCCAGAGGTTTAAGTGTTTTGTTTTGTACCAGTTATCAAAGAAGAACAAAAACCAGATTTTTCATTAATTTTTCATTATCCAAACTTGTGTTTTGTCAATTTTGAAATCACACCAAATTACAGCTTCAGGATTTGTTATTTACCGGTCCATAACATAATGTCGCCCACTGAGCGCGTAGTTGCTGCATGAGAAACAGTGAAACTTGTTCACATGTGCATCTAGTCCTCTCGTCCAGTAGGAGTACGAGAGAAATGGACTTTGATTGTTGGTATTTTACAATCCTAGCTGCGACATTTTGGACATTCTATCATACAAGAACAGACTTATTAGTCTTAATTTACATTGTCAATCTAATGGCTTGAATATCTGGATATATTGTTCTTCTTTAAGTGCAAATTAGGTCATATAGATTTATGTATTGATAGCTATGTCTCTTTTTGTTCAGGGCGTTTACGCCGTGGAGCCACTGGGCTTTTCCTAGACAATAATAAGGGTAACACATCTCTAGAAATTATTTCTGTACCGACAAATCACCAGTTCAGTTCACCACAAATCGTATTGTTATTCAATTTCTGTGGCGAGTATCCGATCAAAATAACTTCATAAATATCCTAGTTAGCAGTTCACTGGAGGGTTGTATCTCTGATTAGCAGTTCGACTGACAACAAAAACTGAGGCGGTGTTTAATTACAGAACAATTAAAGTGTAAACGGAAATGTCAATCATTTTAAAATGTATTATGCAAACAAAATAAATAATAGAAAGTTTTAACGAAACATTCTCCGCCCTAATAAGGGCGTAGTCCGTATTCCTATAAGTTCTCATCACTGTTCCGATATTCTTTAATCATATCCTTCAACTGGATAGATAACTGCAATTTTGGTAACTGGACGGCTGCACTCTCCAGTTGCAGTCTTGACTTTTACATTACGGACTCGTCTGTCTGATCCAGGATAAACTTGACGTACTCTTCAATGTTGTCGGCTATGGTTACGATGTCATTTGGTTGAACGTTCCGGTTTTCAACACGCCATTTTTTTCGTGGTACCAATGTGGGAAATACATCTCTGCTCCAACGCTTCCAGAAAGAGTCCACAATTTTTTGGACAAATTCGAATTGAGGATTTTTTGTATCTTTGAATGGTCCTTGGGGTACTTCAGGTGTAGCTCGACTGAGCAACATGTCATTTGGACACAAGTAAGCTCCATCATCAGAGTCTTTGGGAATTCGACAAATAGGACGTTGATTCACCAAGTTCGCAACCTCTAAAAGACAGGTATACAACTCGAATGGTGTTAAAACTTGTTCAACAATAACTTTCTTTAAAGCACTTTTACAGGTCTTAACTAGCGATTCTGCGCATCCGTTTTTACATGAAGCTTAATAGTTATACTACCCTAAGTGGCATTGATTCTTTGTCGAGATCCAATGGTCATAAACTCCGTTTTTGCAATATTTAAACTAAGCTTATTTGTAATAAGCCAGCTTTTAAAACTTGCCATAGTTTTTGGCATTACTAAGTTCTAATTGTGTCTCTATGCACGCAAATTTACGCTTCGTACCGACCACAAGCCATTGCTTACGATATTTGCACCCGACTCAGTAACACCGGAACTAGCAGCAGCACGATTACAAAAGTGGTCACCTCTCCTTTTATCCGACCATTATAATATTGAATACAAGAGTTCAGCAGAAGTAGCTAGACCTGCCGCGTTATACAGACTTCCACTGCAGTACCGCAGCGATGCCAGCCTGGAAGACAGTGTGTACCACGTTACCCCTCAGCTTCACAACCATCCGGTCACTGCAGCAGCAACTGCTTGAGAGACGGCTCGAAAGCCAACACTTGCCAAGAACCTAACATTCACTCAGTGAAGCTGGTCTATTGACTCCTGCACAGACCCAAACCTCAAGCCTTACGTCCACCGGTGTCATGAACTTTCTATCGAACAGAACTGTCTCATGTGGGGTCTTCGTGTTGTAATGTCATCCTCTCTTCAGCCGCCAGGCGTCGCGCACATGAAGGCTATGGCCCGTAGTCATGTCTGGTGGCCTGGTATCGACAGTGACATAAAATGGCTCACTCGCTAGTGCACACAGTGTTTCAAGACCAGGAAATCCCTACCAGCTGCACCTTTAGATCCATGGACATGCCCCACAACCCCCTGGGAACGTGTTCACATCGACCTCGCGACCTATCGTGGCAGCCATTTTCTGATCATCGTTGACGCCTACTCAAAATGGCCGGAGGTGAATGGCCAATGCCAAAGACCAATGCAGAAGCCACAAACAATGCTTACGTGTGGTATTTGAACGTTATGGCTTACCCTTGCAAGTTGTCAGCGACAATGGCCCAGGTTTCCAGTCATCAGAATATAATGAATACCTGAAAGAGAATGGAGTACAGCGTATACTTGTCTCACCCTACCATCCTGCTCCAATGGTCTTGCTGAAAGATTTGGGCAAACCTTTGAGCAGGCAATGGAGTCCTCAGCTTCTGATCCTTTACAAAGAGACTTCAGAAATTTCTGCTCACATACCGGAACACTCCTCGTGCCACTACTAGTTCTTCCCCATGTTGGCAATTTCTCAACCAGGAGGTGAGGACCAGGTTCACCCTTACCAAGCCTGACCTTGCTCGCCGTGTGCTGGACCAATAGGGGAGAATGAAACAGAACCAGGATGCACATGACAAGTCACGCGAGGTGGCAATTCGCGATCACCAAACCTCACAGAAATGGCAACCAGGAGTAGTGCTTGAGCGCACAGCACCACTTTCATACCGTGTACAGCTAGATGACGGACGAGTTTGGAGGCACCATGCTGATGATGTGTTGCTCTCAAAATTCAAACAGCGCCAGCCTGAAAGCGGCCCAGGCACAAACCACAGGACCAGCAACTCAACCTACCAGCCCTCCTGACCCTAAGCCGTAAGCTGCAGCTGAACCTGATCCACCACCATCAAACATGCCTGAATCAGCTGAATGTGCTACCCATGAAAATGCCCAACCCGCACAGATCAGATCGCACAGTAAAACTACCACAGAGATTTATAGAGCAAGCCTGAAATTTTTATAAACAGTGTAGTTCTAATCTTGATCAGACTGCTCATAAACAGCATTTAGATGCTTGTTAACGGAATCAGACTAGACACAGAACATTTATTGTATTGCTGATGACTTCTTGATGTTGATATTGCTAGTTGATGTAGACTAAGATGGTCAGCTCTGTACAGGTCAGCGGGCATTTATTGTGTTCAATAATTAAAGTTATTATATACAGCACAAGTGAATAGTACTTTTCGCGCACGCTGATTGGCTAGCTAGGAGGTGATTAGCCAAGTACTATTCACCTCCGAGCTGCAGGAAAAAAAAACCAAGACGGCTTCCCATTTTGCTCTGGTTTTCGAAGAGGAAATTCTCCTAATGAACGAGAAGGCTGTACCAAGAAGCACAAAAATGGCAACAAAGTTTGATTTAACAGTATTTAATGGTAAGTTATTTAAATTCTCTCAACTCATATTCTAAGACGAAATATCAAAATACAATGCCTTGTTAATGAAAACTTTGGAGCGCTAAAATTACAATGTTAACAATAAAACATCTAATGTTTTACAAATATGTTTCAACAACAAGAGAAATTTATCATAAACATCGAGGACAGGGGTGTAGGAGTGATTATAACAGTGGGGGGGCCCAGGTAAAAAAATTTTTTAGCCTCGCTCCGCTCGCCATCACTTAACACCTATTGTTTTATACAGGACGGGCCATACTCTGCAAATATGAACTTTACATCTACAAGTTTTAGATGCTCATATTCCTTTAATTTATCTTTTAAGGTACATCCTTCCTATAAAGTACAAGAGAGGTATATTCAAGCCCCTTTGGGGCCTTTTATTAGCCCAAAAAGTGGGGGGGCTCAACATACCTTGGGCCCCCCTTGACAAAAAAGT